>JAVQJF010036427.1:0-20614 GCA_036023855.1 Gadopsis marmoratus
ATTTCTTCCTCAGGAGCACATAAACACAGATACGTACACAAAGAAAGACAATCACACACCCGTCCACTCTCCATATTAACATGCCTCCCGTCCCAGAGGAGCACTCAGGCATCTGACCAGTTGACCAATCTAGCTTAAAGATTGATGGTCCCCACGGCCAATGGAACACATTCCTGCTCAATGAACAACAAATTATCTTCAAATGAAAACTCGACTACCTTACCCCCAGTGCTTTCTCTAGAAACAAGAGATCCCAGTGACCCGGGAAACATTTTGTTTTTCCATACGCAGCAGACTCATGTTGAGGAAGAGTGTCTTTAAATTAAGGACATCACTGTCAGTAGGCCTCTTCTTGTCTGTTTATTCCCTTTGTCTCTCTAATTCCATACAGACTGAAACAAAGACTTCTTAAACACAACCTATTTGTACAATAGAAGGGTTTTTAAAAGCTTGAAGCCCTTCTGTTGTACAAGTGGCGTTGAGTTTCACAAGCTCTGTACACGCCGAGTACTTTTTAAACACTATGGCTTTTAATGAATGTCTCCAAATACATTAGAGCATTTTGAACAGAATGACTTGGCATACTGGAAATGCGTTTATGTACATTTTAATATTGTAAATCGGACACTCCACAGCGAGAGTTCTGTGAGAGATGCATTAACTAATGATCCGATTAAGTTAGATTTTGATGCATGGGTCTGGGCTATGTGTGCAAACATGTACCGTCTATATCTGTGTTTGTGTGTGTTTGTGTGTGTGTGTGTGTGTCCATCCTGGATCCTTGTCTCAGCCTTACTGCACAGCAGACCTTGAGCTGAACAATGGAGAGAAAATCTTCCAAAGGCACACCCATCTAACTTCCACAAACCCCTATTGTACCATTATGAAATGAGCATTTGGATATCAGAAGATATAGCTACAGAGGAATACAGTCAGTTACAGCACCAGAGAGAGTCCAACAGACGAGAAAACTCTCATCTTGTTTTATGTTTTAATTCTCAGAGGAAAGAGAGGAAAATTCTCTAAACTGTCCAAAAAGGGGGTGTCAAGAGGGAGGCAGGATTATGAAGACAGATGAGCTACCGGTGTTACGATACTGAATCAGCAACAATATTCTTGAGGCAGTTGGACCTCTTTGCATATCAAAGTTGGCCTCAAAGTGTGCACATTTTCACTGCAACACTCCCTCGGTTTGATGACGCGCAGATAAGAGGCACAGAGAGTGACGATGAGGAGAGGTTATACGTTGGTCACACACAGAAGAGGTTAGCAACAGATGCATCATGGCCATTACCAGTGACGGGCAGAAAAGTGGAGTTTTCCTGTAAAGAAGCATGATGAGTCAGAATCCAATTTTTTGAGCTTTCAGACGATGATAATTAATGGTTATGAAGCACAGATGTCATGACCCTCGACCTCTGTATAATGCTTTCTTTGGTCAATGTCCGCAGAGGACAGAGACACACAGGTGGGGAACTGGCCTCCCTGGAGATGTTCCAGTAAACACCAGCCACCTTTCTTGGTCTTAGTCAGCAGATTCGGGACTAGATCTAAAACAGAGAGATTTCATACACGCACACATACTGTACATACATAATACCCATACATGCACAAACACAAATATACAGAGGAAAAAGAGCTAAATAAATCTGTTAAATATTAATAAATTAAATATCAAACCCATAGCTATGAAAAAAAAAACATTAAAGCAAAAAAAAAAAATCACTCTTCTTTTAAACCTGCAATAACTGATTTGGTGGGACTGAATCAAAACAGTAAAGTTGTGGGCCTTAAAACCAAATAATGAGCGCTGAAGGATGTTAAAATGTTTTGTACAGCGATTTCTCTCTGTGGGTTTGTCGCTGCAAGCAAATCCTTTCACATTGCATACTGGCTTTAAAGCAGAGACAACTACTAACTACACGATTTCCTACTGCAAATAACATAATTTGCTGTATGTGTTATTGTTTAGTGTCTTTTTTCCATCAGGTGGCAGATATCTCATTTTCTTATGAATATGATCTTAGCCAGTGTAATGGAATAATGACTATTCACCCACAAAAGACAGCAACAACTCAGTATCAATGTACGCGAGAGGAATTTCCTGTGTTCTCGTGGAAGTGCTGATTTCCAAGAACAAACAAGCAGGCTTTACAGATGTTTTTGTCAAGGCAGATGTGAAAGAGAGGACACAGGGAGAGGTAGAAATATATAGAGGCAGTCAAATGTTGGCTTGCTGTCAGCTTTAGCAGGCTTCGTGAAGTTAGTTATGTTCTGGCTGTTGCAGACAATTCTTCAAAGATACTATCTCTGTCTCTGAGCGGACGGCTGAGGGAACAACTTCTAACTCACTATGTATATATATTTTCAGAGTTGAATACTGGAGCAACAAATCACAGCCCTCTCCGCAATATCCAGCCAAATCCACCGACACAATCTGAAGCTGCAGACATCTGAAAATAGATCCAAGCATCTGACCCACTTGAGATGCCTTTGATTTAACGCTACAGACACTTGAAATTGTCTGATGCTAAAACCACCTGAAAAGAACGGGTGATTCATCAGTCTCCTGTAAAATATTTTGTTAACTACGGCCTCGCGTTGGTCATCATCACAACATTCATCAGTTAAAACAAGAATGTGGCCTGCGGAGACCGTATCCTTGTGTAACTTACATCAGCTTTGGTGCCATATATATACTACGACTCTGCATGAGAACACTGTCTCGAGCCTTAAACTGTGGGGAAGCGTGTGTAGGTGCTGTTTGCCCTTTGCACAGGTCACGTTCTGATGAAGTGCAGATATTGGGATGGGGAAAAAAAAATACAAAAACACACTTCATATAAACACACAAAACCAGAACGGACTCTTGTCTGATAAGGATAGTCTGCTGGCAAAACAACAAAGGTTATAAATAGGAGGAATAAACAGACCTCAACAACAAACACCCTCTTTCTGCCTTCAGGCAACACTTCATCCATCCCAAGTTTCCTCAGGTGGTATGAAAGGAACTGCTCATTTGTGACAGAAAAGTACATCCATATAGTTTATTACAACCGATGTTAACACTTTTATGTACAGCGACCTCTAGTGGCTGTAGTAATTATGATGGGAGCAAAGGCAGAAGTCTAGTGAGGTAGTATCACGGGTGTATTATAAGAACAAACATGGCGCCTATTCAGTCCAATAAGAATTGCTCGCCGGGCACATGTGCCAAAAAAGTGTCTAGCTTCCGGGTTATAAACCTAACCAAGTAGTAGGTACAAACTGTGACTGCTTCACAACATTAACCATCTTTATTATTGTTACCATGACAACGGAGGTTCGGTATGCCTATATATATCGTTTTGGGAGTCACTGGCAAACTACCTACTCTGTCCTTTTGGAGTCATGTCTCCTGCCACCTCCTGCGGGTCGTACTAGAGGTCACGAACAAACGACCTATGTGGTCGTATGGGTTGGAGGACTTCTTGGACAATTTATGTAACAGAGCAACTAAAAGAGATAAAGAAAAACTGAAATCCATGCCAACCAGCTCTAGGCCATGCTAATTTGTTGGGCTCTTGTGAGCACGGAGCACCAGAAATAGTAAAGATAAAAGACTCAAGACGAAAGTGAAATGCAACGGTGAAAGTCACCCAGTCACGGCTACAGCCGGCTCTGATGGTTGTGTGGTGATGGAGGGTGTTTTGATGTTGTGCCACAGGCTGTCATAGCAACCCACGTCTGATTCATACACACACTGGAGATGGTAAATAATAGGTGAGTAAGTTCCAGTTAATGGTTGTAACATAAAATGGAAGATAGTTTTTTTCCCTCGGTTCTCAGGAGGATATATTAATAATAAAATATAGGAAATCATAATGATAGAATAGCAATGTTATTATTACTGACTGAAGTGGTAGTGAAACCTACAGAAATAAGACCTTAAAATTAAAATAGTAATAAAAGGCACTTAACATGTAGAAAGCAAAAACACTTTGTTAAGTCTGTTCCCTCCCACAGAGGACTAACTGCTCGACTCTCAGGCTCCAGTGATCCAACATTGCCCTCCATCTTCATCTTGTCCTTGCCACCTGCTCATAATGAGCCAGAGTCAGTCAGCCAACCAGCACAATAAAGTAGCTAACAGGGAGTCAGAGCGGGACAGATGACCCTGCTGGCAAGAAAACTGAGAAAAGCACTGAAATAGATATCAGACAGAGGAAGGACAGCGTATGTGTGTTGGGTTCACCGGCTGGTCAATTTACAGTGTTTCCCAAAAATGGGGGGGGGGGGGGAAGCAACATTGTTGGCTTGTCCTCACATAAAAGAGGGGTTTCACTACAAGAAAAGGTTTAATCTTGTAAACCAATGAAACTTTGCCCTTTCCTTTTCTCCCTGCTTTGTCTTAACAAAATTTATGCTGTTTCAATTATCCTGGTTATTTAAACAACTGCCGTGTCATAAGACTCTAACCTTTTATCGTCCGGTGTAGCTTTCAGCCTACATTACACATAGAGCTAAGCTCACATTTAGCCAGCAGGATTATTTCAAATTGCAGCCAGAACGGTCAAATTCCCAAGTTAATCCATTGCTTTCCTCAGAATATGTTTTCAGGATACTCAGGAATTACCATTACATTTGAATTACATGTTTTTAAGGTGCATTTCTTATTTTTGTCTCAAATACAAAATGTCAAATCTGCAGCTGGTACTGAAAGTGTTGTTCCCCCCCACTGTAAATTTCTATTCCAAAATCTTCCTTTAAACTGATTGTTCTGTCAGTTTTCCGTAATCTGTAGCTTCATTCTGCCTGCTGTTATGAGTTCACGTAACAGATTTTTAAGCTCTGTGATTGAATGTTTCCTTCCAAAAGTTGAAGTTAAGTTCTACCTCAGTGTTTTAATGTCCACAAGCTTTCACCTTTTGGCTTTTTTTCAAAGAACTAGATATTTCCTAAAACAGTTGTTAATATTTTGTACGGATGATTCAACCAGTAGAGTTTCATGTCCATCCAAGCTGTAGAAGTGCTCCAACTGTGAGTCCCGCAACATTATATATGAGAAAAATGAATGGGACTCTTTCTTCTGGAACCAGGGGTTGCCCAAAATAGCTCCTCCCACTTTGCAACTTGAAAAAGAAATACTAATCATATTCTGACCTATATCTGTTTATTTTAGCAACAAGGCTCTAGAGATGGCAATGTCCGTTGTTCTGTCTAAAACATTCATGTTCCCCAGAGGATGAAGCTTTGACTTTAGTGATTTTCCTTTTAGCACAACCAGCAAAAAAGGCAGTGTTTCCTTGCCACTGTCGCCTAGCACTTGCTCATGGTGGAATTGTTGGGTCTGTACATATAGAGTTGGCTTGGACTTGCTCAATATTAACAAGTGCTATGAGATAACTCTGTTATGATATAGCGCTATATAAATAAAATTGAATTGAATTGAAGCAGAGCAGGATCAGTGTTTCAGCACTGAGTTGTGTGTGTTTGTGTTTCCCAGCTCCCAGCAGGGTGGGGCCGAGAGCACGAGATGAATCCACCCCAACAGGATTCAACTGGAAGAGAACTGTGCTCCACACCATCACCAACCACCTGGACTTGAACATGGATAACAAAAGGAACGTGTGTGTGTGTGTGTGTGTGTGTGTGTGTGTGTGTGTGTGTGTGTGTGTGTGTGTGTGCGCGTGCGTGCGTGTGTCGTCTGTATTTTATTTTTTTTTAAAGAAAAAGGACAACACTCACATCGTTGGACTTTCCTGCTCGCATCCTCAAGAGTCGATCAACCAAAGGTGGGAATCTTCTTCACAGAAGCTTTGATCTATTTTGATAAACGAAAAAAAAAAGGAACATAACAAGAAGTTTAAAAAAAACAGAAAAGATTTTAAGGGAGGAAGAAAAGACACAGAGCGTTATTTTTGTGTGCGTAATATAACAAATTCTTATTTTTTAAAAGGAAAAAAGCATTCTGGACGTTTCAGGGTGATTCAGAGGAAGAGTTGAAACACAATGTGTCTTTTATTTTTTTGTAAAGTATGCAAACCTTTATTTTTATTTCCTGATGTCTGTTGTCTGACATTCTATTCGCAGCAGCGGAGGCAACACTTTGTACAGATTTGAAAACTTACAAACACTTTTGCTGGTCTGATGTGTCGAGTCATTGTAACCGTGGGAGGCAAATCGTTTAAAGCTACTTCTTCCTGTAACTGCTGCAGAGATTTCTATTGACGCACAAATGATAATAACATGGTTTATAATTTAGTTCAATTCATTCTTTTTTTTTATTTAAACCATTCTTCCATAAGTGAACAAAAGACAATCAATTATTTCTATTTATATTTGAATTATAGTTCTATTTTGCAGAGTTTTTAGATAATTGAAACATACATTTATAGAAAAGAAGTTATTTAATGTAGCCTATAAAGACACAATGAAATGGATCTTTAATGGATCGTTATCCCACAAAGTAACGAGTTGTAGTTTTCGATGGTTGGATGACTTTCAGTTCAGTTCAAGTTCCTGCGCGCACCATCAGACAGACACCTTGTTCACGCTAACAGCGGTCCTGCTTTGTTATAATGTAACTCCAATGTTCCAATCCGTGTCCATGAGAAGTGGTTTTAAGCGGTTTTGTTGTGGCAAACCTTCAGGTATCATTAAATTCATCCTGTGTCGGAAAGGATGACGTGAACATGCTTTAGATCTGAGCAGTTAGAGATTACTGAAAGATGATGTGTACAAAGAGCAATGCAGTTACTAAATTAAGATGTAGTTTAAACACAATGAGGGAAATCAAATAGAAGACTAACACCATCCCTGAGAATAATTAGTTTGAAAGGAAAGGGAGCTGTAAGTCTGTTTTTTTTTTTCAATGCTGCTGTTGTCACCTGAGTTTGATTCTCTGTCTGTGATATTTAGTTTGTAGAAAGTTAAATGTTTTCAGTTTTCTTTTGTCTGTCACTTGAAAAACCTTTGAGCTAATTTGCCTTATTTTTGATGAATTTATCTTTGAAGTAGATCTGATATTAGCTGTAGAGTTTTAGCTTTTCATAGAGCGTAGATGTTAGTTTGTTTCTCTGCGTAGGGATTGATGCTGGGGGGTTTTGTGTGGTTGTGCGTGCGTGCGTGCGTGTGTGTGTGTGCGTGTGTGTGTGTGTGTGTGTGTGTGTGTGTGCGCACATCAAGTTTTCTCTTGTCTTGTTTTCACACAAGTCTCCGTTCCAAACCTTGTGTCGTCTGTCCACATATCGGGCCTGTTTTGTAGAAAAGCCTTTCGGAGTGGAGCGCTGAACCAAACAGTGACTTCATTTTAGTGCTGATCCAGAAGATTCGTACTGTTGTGGCGCAAGGAGGCTTCGTACGTACGATCCCGGGTGTGTTTCCATCTTTCAGTCAGCACATCGAGTGGCGCTCATGTCACCGCGTACAGTACACCCAAATATGTTGAACTTTTAATTTATACAGACATCAAAACTGTAGATATGTAGATAATAGAAATCATGGTTTTACAAAAGACTGCTCACTAGACCATGGAAGTGCCATTAAAGACGACTCTTACAGCCTTTAGTGAGTCAGTCTGAATGAATTTGTGAGTGATCCAAAATTCTGCAAAAACAATTTTTAGCTAAGCCTTAATGTTTTCCTCTGGATGACCTGCCGGATCGCTCATAGGAGTTGACACTAAGTTGTATATAGTACAGAGCTGGCAACAGGCCGGAGTTAGTCGTCACGTCGGTGGAGTTAGCTGTAGGTTTAATGAGGTGCTTTCCTTCCCGCTCCTCAACCATCCATGTTTGAATCCAGTGAGAAGCACCGCGCGATAGCATCTTTCCCAAGGCTCGCAGTTTGATGATTCTGTTTCTAACGCTTGCTTTCGCCTTTTACATATTTTTTTTCACACGCCACCTTTTTGCTGCGTGTCTCTGTTGTTCAATCTTCCGCAACCAAAGACGTTGTATCCACCCATCTTTTAGCGCTCTGTCACAAAACAAACTGTTCTCATCACCTGAAAAAATATATTACGTTTTTTTTTTCTGGTTCCAGGTAGAGTCAGAAAGAGAAACATCGATTCATAAGGGCGGTAACGTGCACACAATATTCCACATTATGGCTACAGTTTGAAGATTTGTTTGATTTTCAAAAAGGAACTCGAGAAATTATCTGGTTTTGATGCCATGTTGATTGAACTGAGTTTCCCTCGGTATACGTAATGGTGTGTTTGAGTGCATGTAAACGGACTCATTGTGAACTTTATTGGCCTCTGCAGACACCCAGGAGGAGTACACAGCTTTTATGATGGTGAGAGTTTTCAGACACGAGAGCTAATTTTGTAAATAGTCTTTTTTTTTCTTCCATTTCCTCTTTACACCATTTTGTTTCGCATGTGTTTTTATTTCTTGCTCTCTTTTTTTTAAATATGATTTATAACCTGTCCAGATAACACAGTGACTAGCAAGTTTTCAGATTCAGTGCACCATGAAGTAAAATGTCATGGATATTGTTTATATGTTCAAAGAAATGATATTCCATGTGTTAGCCATCACTTTTAATACAAAAACAGGATTTTGGAACTATGAAATGACCACTTGTTACAATGCAGTGTTTATTTATTTTGTGTTGTTTTTTTTTTTTACAAAGAGATCATGATGCTCTTAAATTTATTAGCGTTATGAAAATAATAGAACCTTAAGTTACATTTAAATTATAGGAATATTTTGATCAACAGTGTGCTTTATAGACAGCACACAATATTTGAAAGAAAGACAAATCTCCTTGCACTTATTATTTTTAGTCCACACAGAATTTAAAAACAGCTCTTTTTATTTTTTTTTGTCCAGCCTAATGTAGATTTGATGGCTTATTTCATAGCTTCAAAATATTTTGCTGCTAAAACAGGATTTCCAAACAGGCGGTTAGATGTTGCCCAGTCTGGATTTTCAAAATGTTCCCTTTAAATTAAATTTGGTCAACACAGAGTACCGCTCATCTGTTTGATGTTCAAAAATAACTTCATGATACTAAACATACAGAAATGAGTTTACTATTATTTTGGCAGTGGGCATCTGAAACAGTTGTGTTTTACATGATTAAATCTAGGAAACGATTTTTTTAACTTGGAATTAGTAAAAACATGCCCTGCTGCTCCACACTACATGGAACAAGTTTGTGTGAATCCCAGACATTTTGAAAGTTCGATGGGCTCCTCTCACTCCCTGCTTGTGAACAGTTTTCTTATTTATACAAGAACTCATTTTGTACAGTTTTGTTAGAAGAAAGAGGTTTTGATATTTGGTTATTTTGCAAAGCCACTCGGCTACTTTTGTCTTCCTGTGCCAGAGTTGCTAAATTGTCTGTAACTTGTGTTTTGTTTTTTTTATTGATTGAGATAAGATTTTCCTTCTTTCTTGGATTTCTCTTTGAATTTGAATATGTCCGTTTTTATTTTTTTTTTAATAAAAGCCTTGTTTCAATGATTGGGTGAACTGTGTGTTTGATTATCTGTCATATAGTAACCATTAGAGTGGAGGGGCTGCATTATTGACAGCAGGTGGGTTGTTACCTCCTGCCGCTGTGGCCTCTTCAGCTGTATTGATCATTATTGTGCTGGTAGGTGTCATCACAGCTGTTTTTGCTGCTCAGTAGGTCAAAACTGACTCATCACACCTTATGTCTTGTTTGTCCATTTTCTAAATCCACTTGTTCTGTTTAGGCTTGTAGGGGTCTGAAGTCCCGGGGTGTCCATCACTATATTTCTCTTTACAGTCAATGTTCTCGTAAAGGACGGTGCTAGTAGGGTTGCAAATTCATTTATCTGTAATAAAGTGTGAGGTCTGCATCAACAAACTAAATGTGAAGTGACATTATTTTATTAATAATTATATATATGAATATTGCAGCAATTTACACAACATTTAAACATTTTTTAGTTAAACCATTAATTTGGAAACTTCATAATAATGTGTTATATGCCAAATTGAGATACATACTGTATAAAAAAAAGTGGGGGAAATAGCATTCACATAATTTATTTTTCTGAAACCCAACTTACACCCTCGGAGTTTATCGCAGAATGCCACAGTTTCCCTTTGTGGTCAGTTGTATCTCAGCTTCAAAAGTCTTGAGATAGATCAAATATTCCCTTATTCAAGTTTCAGTCATGCTGAGCTGTTAGTATGAAAATATACAGTAAAACATTAAACATGCCTTTCCATGATGATGTGCATTGAAAACAAGTATAAAACAAACTATATACTGTACATAGCTTGTGAAACAGGCAGTTATTGAAGCAAAGTCAACCCTGCTGAACATGAAGGTGCAGATTTCCTGAATCTTCCCTTTTTGGCTCATTGATGAATCACATTGCAATTATGGCAGCTTCCAATAAGTGCATTCAAGTATGTGGATACAACCCAAGAATTTCAGGAATCATGCAAAAATGCATCAACTTTATCAAACATGCTGAACTCAATGCAGACGCTGATCATAATCATCTCTGGTGTTTTATCCATTTAATAATAAATCCAAGTGGGTGTGTTTACTCGCAGCCTTCTCCAAGGATCTGTAGCAGGAAGCTGAACAGATAGATAATGTCCAGGTAGATGCTGAGGGTGGCAAAGATGTACTCCTCTGGACTTATGGTGTAGTGTTTGTTGCCTATCAGCAACTGAGTGTCGAATGCCAGGAACTGAGGGGGAAGGAGAAAACGAGTAGAGCAAATGAGTAACAAAAAAAATCAACTACAGCCAGACAATATTGAGGGTTTTGATGAAGCATCTGATTCTCACCAGAGTGAAGAGGATGGCTCCTCCCACAGCGTAAATGGCATGTAACCAGGGAACCTGTGGTGTGACAAGATAAAAACATTACAAAACACCGTTAAGAAGGACAGAAGAACATGCTTTGCTAGATTATCTATGAGGCTAATCCCTTCTCACACGCCCAGATACACCCGGCAGCACCTGAGGCATTAACTTGCGCCTGTTGTTTAATTAATCACAACTATTTTAGACTTTGTGCAGAAAGGCTCGACGACATCGACGGCTGGAGGAGGTGAACTTACATATCCGAAAGGGACGACAACAGAGATGGCGATGGCACAGAGGAGCATGACCATACACAAAGAGAACAGGACACCCTGACAGGATGTGACATCAATCTGCAACAGGAGAGGAGACGTTTTATTTTATTTTATTTTATTTTTATTTATTTATTTTTTACAAAATCTGTCAGTTTTGTTGATTGAAAGCAATCTGAAGGCCACGCAGTTCCTCTCACCTTGCTCTGGAAGCTGAAGATGGTGACAGAAAGACACACCAGGGCAGTGATTCCCAGACACAGAACCACCGATTTGGTGTTGTAAAAGCTGGAAGAAGAAGAGAAGGCAGTCACATTCATTGCAGAGTCCTTTAGTGTGGAAGGGCTGGGGTGTTGAGTTGAAATTGACGCGTGAGACGCCCACATAAACACATGCCTGCATCACAGTGTGTATTTACCTCGACACAAATCCCATCATGACGGCCATGCTCAAAGTCTGAGGGCAGAAGTAAAGAAATATTGTCACAGTCAGGCTTTATGTTGAGCGTATGAGTAAAGAGCTGCTGTAATGTGCTGTGTTCATGGTGAGGAATACTCACAAAGAGAACTAGCAGAATGATATTCCAAGGAAACTGCCTCCTGTTCGGGTAAAGAGAAAAAACTAGGTCAAATTAACATTCACAAATGTATATCTATGCAGCATCGTGTATGTGTGTTACTGAATCTTGTTGTCGTTATTTATATTGCGCTGAGACCAAGGCCGCATTAAAGTACCACGGGCCCTGGGACTACGGCTTTGTCAGGTAACATGGTATCTTCTTTGCCCGACTGAGACATTACCTTAGCTCTTCACAGCAGGACAGTGCAATGTAGGTGACGAAGAACAGGAGGCTGTCAAAAACAAAACAGGAGAAATAATGATACAAAATAATAAATGAAGTTGTAGGAAAGAGTGACACTGTAATGTGAGTTAAGATGTGTGGGGATGTTTTCACTTACTAAGATGCCATGTACAAGCCAGGATGAGTCTGAATATAAAACCTCACAGGTGCACTGCAGAGAAAGGAGCTCGGGTTTCAATCACAGCAGTAATAACAGAACAATAAACTTTATGTGTGAATAGTGATGAAGACAAGCAGCACAAGAGCATTTACCAAAACGAGAAGAGAGCGACAATGGCCACTGTCACAAGCAACTGAATCATGAGAATGGCGTAGACCTGCAGGAGGACATGCATTGTGTCAGAGCAATGGAAGTGTCGCTACGATATAATTGTTTTTGTGCTGGCGTCTCGCATCACGCATTGGTACCTTCCTGATGAAGGTCCGCCTGATGGTCTTGTCGTCCCAGGCGAACTGGGCCTCCATCTCGTCATAGCCTGAAAGAAAGAGGCACGGTTTGCAGAGACGGACTTAAAACGATACTGCAGCATTATTCAGATAAATGAAGTCAGCATGCGGGAGGCAGGTTTGACAGTTTTTTTGATTGTGAACACACATGTGGTGTCAAATCACAGTTTTGAACTTGAACTTGAAGTGTGATAATATTATGATTAACAGAGATAATAAATTGCAATGAAACAAAAAACATCATCATAATATAAAGATAAAACATCCACCTGTTCGTTGTTAGTCTTGTTATTTTTTCACCAAGTACTTGACTCAAACAAGCATATATGTTAGGTGGTGGGGACGGGAGGACCCAGGCGCAGACACAGACAAGGAAGCAGCAGGTAAAGTTTACTGTTTTTATTTATGAAGCTGGTTCTGAAGACGAAGTCCGGCGTGACCAAGGTGGAGGGAGCCGGGGCAGGTAACAGGTGGCTGATGATAGGCAGGTGAGCATCGGCAGAGTGGAAACCCCACAATATATACTGCATACAGCAACCTTAAGACATACTAGCCAGTGTTTGTAGATGTATGACTAACGGAATATGTCAAACCACAGAGAGGTTAGTTCTTACCTGCAGTCGCCTCCTCGTAAGTGGGGGGCCCAGTGTCATTGCTGACCTGTTGGGATCGTGTTACGGTTAGTAGGGTCATTACATAATTTTCCGATGCACAGAAAGCATAACAGTCTTTACATTCCCTTTACAGTGTACAGTTTACTCTCACACACATAAACCAGCCCAGAACCAACTTTCCTTTCGCCTGTTGTTTAGCTGAGTCGATGACACATTAGATTTCACTTTTAAAGCTGCTTGCAGACAATTTTCCATAACAGATTTGTCTACAGAACAACTTCCGTGTTTGATTGGATCAAAGGATTAGAATGGATGTGTGCATCTTTTTGTAGCCAGCACAGGTCATGCTATAACTGAAGTACAGAAACACCAATGTTCAATAAATGAGCTCTTTTGCACACATTAAAAAGAATTTACATTTTTAATTTCATGTCATTATTGGTTGGTGATTTTTGAGCCTCGCTGGGATGTTGCCATCAGAAACAGAAGAGCCACGTGACTTCATCATCTGTGCCTCTCTACCAGCTCATTGCATCGAGTATCTATTACGGCTCAAACGTAAACTCAATAAATGTCATTAACACGTCATGGATCTTTAGAAATAAGTCACCAGGCTTTCTGCAATGCAACGCAAAGCTGTAACTATAAGGTAGGAACGTTCAAAACATACCTTTCCCTTTTTCATGATTCCTCCCTCTTTGCACCGGTGTGTTGCTGATGATGAGGAAGATTATTCTGAAGTCACAGGTAAAATATTTTTTGTGATATCTCTTTCTCAGAAAAAAAAACAATAAAATCTCAGCTCCTTTTCTCTTGTTTAACTGGGGTTTGTGAGGTCCAAAACACTGCGCGTTGCGAGTAGAAATGTTGTTTGTGGAATAGTTGCTGCTCTGAATTTGTCTCCAGTATGCGGATTACACAGAGGCTTTATAGGCCTCCGTGTGGTTAATCTCCCCCCAGCCCTGATCCCACGCCACCCCTATCCTCTGCCTAATGAGGTCAATCTAGCAAAGTCCAGATAGTCCCAAAACACTGAGATGAAGCCAGACCCTACCACTAACGTTGCTAAAGTGGGGTGTCGTTTATGTCTCTCTTTGCTGGCACAAACCGTGTTCCAGGACAGTTAATCGTCCTGGCTCTCATCAGAAAGACTTTAAGGACTTACATATCTGACTTACATGTGCATTACATAACAATTTAACTCCACTTCAGGGGGAACATGACACAGACACAGAGGAGATTTGATAATCAGCATATGCATATTCAGATTGTATAAGAATATATAATTAAAGCAAAACCAAAGAACCCTGCATGTGTGACTTTGTTTATATACACTAACATGTTGACTGACAACATTACTATTTATTATAATCAAGAGAGCTGATGATGTACGACTATCAAACTTTTTGTTTATACTTAATGGAAGCTGGGTCATCAGATCTTGGCCTTTTTGCATTTGTGCGTGTATAAATGGGACGATTAAACAAAGTTACAACAGACAGCCGAATGCATGTATTTATTTGTGTCGTATAATCTTTCTTTCGCAAAACAACAGTAATCTAGTGAACCAATGACTTCATGTATTTGCGTAAGAGACCAGTTTATTAACAGGCACATCAGACTAATGGGATTGAGGTTAAGAACATTATGGACACACATAACCTTTAAAAAGAGCAATAATGAGATTTACCAGCAAGCACGCGCCTGATCTACTTTTACTAACGTTAATTTCACTGTTCTCTGCTTTACCAAGAAGACAATTAGAAACCACACCAACATGATATGGGGATCTAAGGAAATGTGATATTTTATAATGTCCACTGACAGCCAGTCAAAATGAAGGCGAAAGGTCTGCTATGTAGTGATATAGTGTTGATACAGAGGCTTTTACATGCACGATGACACAGTGTCTGGTTCACGACTGATAACCTTAGCATATTTGAACAAATGGCGAACAAACGTTTCAAACCACAAAGTCATTGTTTCCATTCAGTCAGTCACTGTGGAGCAACTGGAGGATTTACATAGGCCTCAAATCTAGGCTAGGCATAGTGCATTAATTTTCTCCAGGACGTACAAAACAACGGGAAAGACGAAAATAAACAAATCCTGAAACTAAACAGCATAGTACAGTTTTGGGATAAAATAAATGGCGTTTCCAACATGCAAAGTACTTTTATTCCACTGCAAATATTTACACAGATGCCTGTAACTTGTGCAAGTGCCTTTGTGTGTGCTTTCATTTGTAGCCACTAGATGGCACCAGCAGGCAAGATATACAGTATATAGTATATATACGCATATTGCTTAGAGTATGATGCAAGAGGCAAAAGGGCACATAGTAGGTAGTAATATTTGTTACTCAAATACCTTTGTCACAGTAGTTACACTGAAAAGCCTTCATTGATTTTGGGTGCATGCACACTGATTCATAAAAAAGGTTGTGCACTTTGAAACACCACAGAGACGCTGACGCTTTGTTGTTCAACGATACACGCACACGTCTGTCATTACATTTGTCTGTGTTGTTGTGGAGTAATAGGTGCTGTTATTGATTCTGACAGAATGGACTTTTGGTTTCAGTAATAGTCCTGGTCCCTGTGTGTAATCAGAAAATATTGCCATGGCAAAAAAATGTGTTCTTGTTGTTACCATCTTGTCCAGTAGGTGGCATGTGAAGACCTCAACATGATCCATAAAATTCACTGGAGCAGTGGTTGTGTCACAACTTCAGCAGAGTTACTGTAGAAGAGTTTCAGTGTGTGTGTGTGTTTCCCCTGATGCAGCATTGAGAATGAAAGTTTGGCTGAAAGTTGAACTAAAAAATGGAGGGTTAGAGGGCAATTTATTGCTTTTAACCAGTTGCTGGAATAACTATTCTGGTGCATGTGTGCGTCACCTGATATGAGGAGTCACGGGTAGAATATTACTTTTAGCATGAATCCTTACCACTGTGCTGTGTACATAAGGTGTATGTGTTCGTCTGACGTCAGTAGTAATTTAAGGTTTCTACATATGAATCACAAACATGTGCAGATGACATGGAGACCTCTGAAGGCCAGAGTTGCTGTTCATGGATAATGTTCCCAAACATTTACACTAATACATTTTCCCCAGGCCTTGCAGCTGACTGAAGCGATTGAGGGGGGGGGGGCTTCTCCTTGTGCCTCCAAAGCCTTTGCATGCTCACATCCCAAATTAACCTGCAGTGTTATATATCACTGAACAGAATATATCCCAGATGATAGTCTCCCTCCCAGTGGCTTATTGTCTGAGTGTTGGCGGCAAAGAACATCACATTGTACTTATTGAAGTGCATTGCTCTTTGAATTTACACTTTCTCGTTATCACACACTCAAAAATCAAGTGGTGTTTCTTGTTAGTAACGAAGCTCCTAATGGCTCTCAGACCCGGCGCATGATTGGCTGATTGCTCCTGTTGCTAGGCTACGGCTCCGCCATATGTTTGGGCAATACTGACGGCGGCATCACATTAAGTAGGAACACGAACAAAAGATGCACACTAGGAAAGATGCTATATAGCGTTATTTAATAATGGTACTCTATGGTGTAACCATAAAACATTTACAAAATATTCACAAGGTGATGCAGTCAGTTGACAATACATTTATTTCAATTATATGTGTTCAAATAAAAGGTTTATACTCAGGGTTCAATAGCTGCTTTCTCTTTGCAGTCTGTAGAGCAATCTATTATTTGTGACATCATACAATAATTCAATACTAACTTCATTTACATATCCAAGAATCTGCAAACTAACATGGGTACGAACCAAGAATAAAGGTTATATACAAAATATACAACAAAATACTTTAACATATACCCATCAGACACGGTCTAAAATGACCCATAATTTCCCCCCGGATTACCGCATACAAATACAATGCAATTTACTCTCATTTCTTAAAAATGTTATACATTTCTCAATCACAAATGGGTGATTTTCATAAAGACTTCCCACATGGTGACATGTTGTGAAAATAGCTTATGTCATTTCAACAGGGCATACAAACCGCCCTCCCAACGGTGCGTCAGACATTTCTATTGCTATGGTATATATTGATTTCAGAAGTCTTCTCAATGGATGGAAAGCACCCTTTACACATTGTAGCATGAATGTACTGTAAGGAAATCATTGTTGGTGAATGTTTGTACATGTTCCTGGGCGAGAGTATGTGCTTCCGCTCTTGATAGCTTTTGTGAGCTGGGATAGGAGGACAAAGTCTAGTGAGAAACAACAGGCTCTTTCTTCTTTTTGGTCTTCTGGACAAATACGGGCTCTGACTAACTCCAGGAGGGCGAGGTGGTGACTTGGTGGCCTGACGTCGACTCGAAGAACCCAAAGGAAGAACGCAGTCTCTGGTTTGATAGTTAGTAACCCTGGAAACAACTGGATGAGGAATCGGTTTGAGTTCAGGAGCCTCCACCTCCTGCTGTGCCTACATCCTTCACTGATATTTTTTCGCAAGCTCCCTCTCTCAGTGTCAGACTTGGCACAGCTTCCACGACAACTGTCCATCATGCATAGGCCAGTGTAGTGTATGTGGCGGGACAGGCTTGCGTGGGGAGCAGGGAGGCTCCCCAAAACAGATCTTAGCTTTAGCTCTCTGATCTCAAGGATCTATGCGGAACGCTAAAAGCTTGTCAGAGTGCTGGTTGTTCAGGGTGCGCAGGTCCGGCAGACGTAGCAGCAACTTTGGGAAGAGCGTGCTGTCATCTGGGCGGCGACTGGTGATTAGAGAGCGCAGAGCTTTTATTAGGTTCTCCTGCAGCTGCTCCACTGCGCCCATCTCCACTATACCAGAGCGATCTGGAGAAAGGGAGGATAACTTGGTCAGTTGTCATAGACGTGATGTGCATGACAGCTGTGTGCATGCAGTATGTGCTCGTGCATGTACGAGTAGGCGATGAGTCTTACCAGCAGAAACCAGCACAACAGCCATGAAAAGGGCCATCTCGTCTGGCTCCAGACCCAAAGACCCCAACTTCTCACTGAAATCAAACATGGCGTCCAGTAAGCAGCCCATGCCGAGAGCCCTCAGTGATGCCAGTGAGTATGTTTGCCCATTGAGGAAGGTCACCGTCCTCTCCTTGGGGTCAAACAGTGAGCAGAACCTCACCATCAGAACCTGTGGAAAGAAGCAGACCAGGTCAGCGTCACAAGACACTCCAAAGCATAAGAAAGGAAGTAAAGGAAAGCACCCACGGTCCCACCAACAAATTCTATTTAACTGTACCTGGAAAGTGCCGGATTTGAGCAGCATGACCTGATCATGCTGGCTTAGAGTCTGGAAGCCCGGGATGCTCTTCGCAAACTCCACTACTTCTTTAACAGCAGGGGTGAAGCACTGGGAAAATGACTCCCACACCTCCTGACTGGAGCGGCTGGCCGGAGCCACAGGACATGAGTTGAGTGGACATGCCTGCAGGAGAGGGAGAAGAGAGGAAAGGAAGTGTTATTGACGTTATATTGACATTCAACTGATAAGATATTCAAAAGGATCAATAAGAAACAAAGATCTCACCAGGACTTTGGCTCCTCCGTTTAGCTTCCAGGGGCATGGACTTTGGTTCTGGGACTCCCTGGCTGAGTAGCTGTTCTGATTGGCTGAGTAGGACTGAGGTGCTAGGCGGCCAGTAATGGGGCACCGATTCTGATTGGAGGAGAAGGTGTACCTGGCATTGTCAACATTAGTGGAATTTTCATTGTTGGTGTGGGCAACAGGGCAGTTTGTGGGGACATGGTAGCTTGATGTCAGGTGTGCCTGCTCCCCCTGAACCGTGTGCGGAGTCTGGGCTGCCGGCTCCTGTAATGAACTGTTCTGGAAAGACGAAGAGCCAATGTTGCTGTTGCCGCCAGCCATCTTGAGCGGCTTCTCGTCACTGTTCATGGAGTTACTGCGGTAAGACTGCGATACGGACCCTGCTTCTTCATTCGTCTGGTTCTGTGGACTGCAGGGGGCATCGGGTGGAGGCGACACCTCCATTTCCATGGAAGCTGATTCGTTGAGACTGTTCATGTAACTCTGCATCTCATCCAGTAGCCTCTGCTTCTCCCGTTTGGGAATGCGTCCAAAACGCACAGCTGAGGACAACCAGAAGAGAGCATCCTCTGTTAGCATTCACTGGCATCAAGCATTAATATGACCAGGCGCGCCTTACTGGCAGCACTTTCATGAACACATTGAACAGCAGAAACACTCTGGGTTTTTCCTCACATTCAAATAATACAAAGAAACAACCACTTTGTGTTCCAATATGGATTCTACATCTGACACACAAGATGTAATCTCTATGTGGGTTACGAATCCTTAAACCTCCCTACTGTCCGACTATTCTGTGTCCATCACAGCTGTTTACACCACAATACGGACACTTAAGCCTTCATCTCATCCTCCTCTCTAGCCTTTACAACCCTCCCTTCCCCCTAGAAAACTTTGCACCTCCACTGACAGCCCTATTTATAGTGTGCTGTATGCTACACCACCTCCCCCAGTAGCTCTCTCTCTCTCGCCCTTTCTGTCTTCCAGTCGAGCACTCGCTCCCTCTTTTTCTGTGGAAGTAGGTCACTGGGTCGACAGCACGGAGCTTGATGCCATTAACAACAGAGTGAGTGAGACGCGGAAAGGTCAAAAAGACGAAGGATACAGGTATGAGAGGTGACGAGACAAAAAGGGTTGAAGGTGGAAAACGATTGGATGATCAAAAACGTATTTGCGAGCAGATATCATGTTGCTAAGTCAAAGACATGCCATCAAAATTAATAGTAGTTTTGTTGGTCTATCATTATCACTGTGGGATCACTAATACTAAACATTACATTTTCTTTTTAATTTATGTACATACGAAAAGATGTAAAATATGGTTATTAATAATAAACGTTTCCCTGCTGTGATGTGATAAATTAGCAGGTAATCTTTCACTCCCGCTTTTTGGCTTTTTTGGGTCAGCTGAAAATGTTTGCTCCAGAAAAAAAACCAAAAAAAAAAAAACCTATGATTTATTATCACCTAGTTTAGCCACATCCCAAGAGATGAGAGTGCTGCGGTGAAAAAATGCAGCAGAGCAGATTAAGTCCAGCAATATTATTTTAAATTCAAGTCCAGGAACTGTAGGTTTTCATTATTAACTGGACAGAATGACATTATGTCTCAAATGATTATTTGTAAATGTCAGTGTTAAAAAATATAACAGGTAAGGCCGTACATCTTGGTGAACACATGGGGTAATCAACAACTTTGTGCCCCAGTTTTCCAAAATAAACTATATTTGTCACAGTTTCTCCATGACTGATGACTACTGGGACTCCAGAGCTCCTCTTGCCATAAATCAGACAGCAGGGCAAGGAGAGAGGACGACAGAGGGGAACAAAAGACAAAAGAAGGGGAATGGAGAGAGAAAAGAGGCAAGAAGATGAAGAGAAAATGGAACTGTTGGGGTATTCATTTTGACTATTTAATGCTTTAACAGCTGTTTATCCATGCACAGTTTGCATACGTGGATCAAGTAAATCCTTTCCTCCTTTCAGTTTTAGTTGCCATATGCCTAAATATCTTCGTTAAAAAAAAAAAAAAAAAAAAAAAAAAGAAATTAGCAGGCTAACACCAAAAATGGA
>JAVQJF010036431.1:0-28659 GCA_036023855.1 Gadopsis marmoratus
GACATGCTATATACTATGACATTATTTTACGACATACTATACTATAAAGTTTCTACATAAAAAACGTGACACTACACTATGCCGAACATATATAGTATGTCGTAAAAATGAAAAAAAAAATCATATTACGTCAGAATCTTCATAGTATAGTATGTCGTAAAAAAATGTCATAGTATAGCATGTCGTAAAAAATCATATTACGTCATAGAAACTTCATAGTATAGTATGTCGTTAAAAAATGTCATGGTATATAGCATGTCGGAAAAATGTCATAGTATAGTATGTCATAAAAAACGTGACACTACACTATGCCGTACAAAATGTCATAGTATAGTATGTCGTAAAAATGTCGTAAAAAAAATCATATTACGTCAGAAACTTTATAGTATAGTATATCGTAAAAAAATGTCATAGTATATAGCATGTCGTAAAAAATGTCATAGTATAGTATGTCATAGAAACTAATCATATTGTCATAAAAACTTCATAGTATAGCATGTTTTAAAAAAATGTCATAGTATAGCATGTCGTAAAAAATCATATTACGTTATAGAAACTTCATAGTATAGCATGTCGTAAGAAACTTCATAGTATAGTACGTCGTAAAAAAATGTCATAGTATATAGCATGTCATAATAAAATCATATTTCGTCATAAAAACTTCATGGTATAGCATGTCGTAACAAACTTCTTAGTATAGCATGTCGTAAAAAAAATGTTACTCTTTAAAAAGGTGTAATTGCTGCACGTCACACACAGATAGTTTCCGTTCTTTTGGCTGATTAAAGTTCATGTTCCAGCTACATAAACAGAGCACTAATACTTTTAAGAAATACGTAATTCGTACGTAATTCGGGGGGTAAAAACACAAACAAAGAATAGAAATAAATGTTTCTTGTTCACAGTAAATTTTCAATATCCTTTTTAAAAGAAATGTGAAAACTTTGAATTACAAATGGAAACAGGGGCCCAGCATAGAAACTGAAGCAAGTAAAACAAGTGCATTTAAAGTTTGCAGTATTCAAAATATACTGATGAAGTTTAATTTGTAGAAAAATCTTACTGATCAAACGGAAACAAACTGGGTTCACAGAGTTTAAACCGTTTTCTCACGGTACATGTCACACACTGTGGATGTGAACCAGTTTGTTCACAGTCTTCACTGTTCAAAACAAAGCTGAGAGCATTATTTTAAATATACCGGTGATATTCATTTCTCTCTGAATTGTGTTTGATTTCTGGGTCCTGGGCAAATAAAATAAAAGTCAAACTAACCAACATGACAATCAACCTACATAGGTAGCATATTTACCTGGATTCATCGTGTGGGGCTGTTTGGCAGCATTCTTTGGTGAGCCAGCGTCTCCGTCTCGTTTATATGCATCTGTCCAAGGCACTGATCGATCCTGTTCCTGATGGTGGGAGCTGGTCTGGTCTATGATTGAGCGATGCAGGTTCAGTTCACTGCGCAGCGTGGCATTGAGCTCCTCGCTGCCCCTCAGCTGCTCCTGCAGTCGCCCGTTCTCCCTCTGCAGGCCCTGCAGTCTACCAGACACACCTTCCTCCTGAGCTCCTCCTACAGGAGATACAGCTGCTCCCGTCCAATCAGTGGGGTGTCGCTGGCCTAAACATGTAGGAGACAATAATGGGTAAATAATAATAAAAATGTAAGACATGGATTTTCACCATCACTTTCGTGTTCTAAATTGCCTTTTAATTAGATTTTTTGAGAGACCTTTCTGTAACCTGTCAAAACTCATTATTAATCCCTAAATTAATACATCATGCTCCATCTTCTATAGTTAAGAGTTGGTAAACCACATTTTCAGTCACTGCTATAACCTCCACGCCAACAGAACAAGATGAACCACGCAAATGTAAGGAGCCAAAAGCAAAAAAAAGTGCTATACAGTGTTGTAGCAGCAAGGGAAAAGGGAGTTTGGGGTCTTCAGACCCCTCTGCAGGACCTCTCATGTATCCACATGCTTCACTTGTCTCATTAATAGCCTCCACCGTCTCGTTTCCCCAAGGGAAACACAATTTGAAGATGAACCAGATAGGTGCCACTGAATAATGCAACTTTAAGTGGAGGCAGATTGAAATTGGACACCTGCTCTGCCCTCACTGCAACAGAATGGATCTGAGTGGACAATAAGTGCCATTACAGGCTGCGACTAGGCAGACCAGGCCAGTGGACAAAGACTCAGGTAATCTCAATGATATACCACTGAGGCAATAAAAAAAATAATTAAAAAAAACATGGTTGGGATGTATGAATTTTTAATGGTGCAAACAGAGTTTCTTAGTGTGGCCTAAACAGTCTGGTACACACTATACCTGGCTGGGGCCAGCGTCAGTGAATCTTAAGACTATAATTTGACTGGCTTTCACACGCAATCACAAATACATGCCATTACTAAGACTATGTTTAAGAATTACATCTAGAAGACTGCAGCTGTGCTTACTCTGGGCTCGATTGCCACCCTGTGTGGCCGGGCTGCTGTAGCAGGAGGAAGAGGTCCTGTCTGAGTGGTACAGATCAGAGTGAGAGCTGTGGTGGCTGCTGGGACTTTGGTGTCTTAACTGGCTCTGCAGGCTCTGGATGAGACAGTTCTTCTCCCGCAATTCTTTAGCCAACCTGGGAGGAGGAGTAAGAGGAGGGGAATGAGTCATGTCAAGTACTTGGAGTCGTGTCAATTCTTGGTCTCCCAGAAGACCCAAAGAGCTGGATTTTACCCATCACATCGTCTTGTTGGGCATTGGAGAGCAAAACAATGTAAAACAGAGGAAATAAGTATGCAAACGAGAGGAACAGCACCCAAAAAAAAGAGACTGAATACATCAAGAAAAATATGTTCCAAACCAGACTTGCAACATCCAGCACAAGCACACAGCTGGAAAATTTGAAAGAGGAGTTCACAGCAAACGCCATGCTGTCTGTCTGATTCAAACCCACTCACAGGTCCAGCTGTTCGCTGGTGCATTCAGCCAGGCTGAGGTTTTTCTGGACAAGGAGGCTGATGTGCTGCTGCAGCAGCTCTCTCTCGCCCTCTAGTTCCCCACGTAGGTTATCCATCTCCTGCTGGATTCTAGCCAGGCTCTCAGGTGGATCTCTCATGCTTGCCTCATAGGACAGCAGCAACTGTGATCCCTGCTGGAGCTCCTCAAGACTGCAAACTGCAATTTTAATTTCTAATCTAATGATACAAGAGTCATCGTCATCATATCATCGTGTAACGTCAAAGTCAATGTTATAGTGTCAATAAATATAAATAAAATAGCAATTTTCTGATCCACAGATGTTACAATTTTACTATTATTACCAATCAACCATAAAGGAAAACTGCACTTGGAGTTCTGATAATATATTTCCAGCCAATGGTGGAAAATACAAATGTATGTTTAGTTCAGAGAGTTGAACCTGTTCATATATACTTATCCTGGTGTTTTATGCAAATTGTAATTGCTTTCTGGATGATATAGCTGTTATAACTGTTAAGTACATAAATGGATGAACACTGACATGTGCTGTGTGTGTTCACCCCTAATATCTCAGAGACACCAGTGACCCAGATAGGGGCAATGTAACCTTAATGTTTTGGTTGTCAGAAAAGAAATTAGGTCACAACACAAACACTGCTCAGGGTCATAAGGCAATTGGCCGGGTGGAGGGTGGGTGGGGTGAGGTCTTTAAAAAAGTAATGAGGCAAACATAAAAACACCTCAACTAACGACCCTCAAACCGTAACATGGACTATATGACCTAAAAAACAAAACAAAAACAGAACCATTCAAAAGAAAGACATAAAACTAGTCAAATAAATCTCATAACCTTAAAAAGGCATGTGAGGTAGATTACACTTACTCATTTACAGTAACACCAAAAAAAAAATGGTAGGACTGCTCCATTCACAGAACTGATAAAAACATCTCCTATGCAGGAACCATGTAATATTAAATAAATATAAATTTAAAAACCAACACAAGCCTCTGGTATGATGATTCTCTTTCATTTTTTAAGTACAGCCGACTGCATAAAGGCTCATGTCATGTGCAACACTTATGTAATTAAAGGAATAGTTAGATATTTTGGGAAATATGCTCATTCGCCGAGAGTTAGAGGAGAATATTGAGAGAAGGCTACAGCCAGCAGTTGGTTAGCTTAGTTTAGCACAAAAGCTGGGAACAGGGGGAAACGGCTAGCCTGGCTCTGTCCAATGACAACAAACCAGCATCTCTAAATACATATGTCGTTTGTTTAGTGTAAGACTTTTTGTTACTGGACAGAGCCAAGCTAGCCGTTTCCCCCTCATTACTGGATAGAGATGAGAGTGGTATTAATCTTCTCATGTTAAATCAAATAAGTGTATTACCCCAAATGATAAACTACTCGCTTTACCATGTCATTAATGTAAGTATCCTGGTAATCGGAACATTAAGATGGATCTGACTAAATATTACAGATAGTTGTTTTCCACCACGAATAAACCTGCAACATATTGAATAAAAGCAAACCAATCAAGACATCCACAATAAGCATGTGCGGTATGAGAGTGTGAGACATACCTGCGAGACAGTTCCAGGGCCGCCACATCCTCATTATCCAGATGAGATTCTCCTAGCAGACAGAGGAAAAGATGCTGTCAAAGACCTGTCTGTGAAAATCAATTATGGATGACTGCTCTTTTGTGTTCCTCTCTCTGTTGGAGGCTTTCTCTTTGTTTAAGCATCAAAAGGTGAGTTCTGTTTTCATATGACTCAAACACAGCAGCTAAAACTTAGTACTTGCCTTTAACTTTATTAAATACTGCAGGGTATATGCAGGAATCCTGTAGTTAAATTCCAGACCGTTTCAACATATTTTAAGACTGCAACACCACAAGTTGTAACTGGTTATCAGCAACACACCGTAAAATAAATACTGTAAATATAAGTTGAGATGGCAAAGCAGTCTTATTTGACATGATTCAGATCGACCAGGCGGGGACAAAATTCAAGGGAATAAATTAGTGACTAACCCAAAGGCAAGGTTTATTAAAAGTAATAGTCACATACTCACACTCTCTCTCATTAACAAAACATTTTCATTTGGCCTAAGAAATACAACATTGGCCATAAACTAGAAATGTAAAATTCTGCGGAAAGTGCCTTGTGCTACCGCACTTCAGGCACACGGTGATGTCAAATCATATAGGCCTAGGCAGTCTGTACCTGTCTGAATCTATGTTGCAAAAAATAATGCCTTTTAAAATGCTGATCAAGACATTTTAATACTTTTCAAGGGTCTATTTTGTTAAACTGATTTCATACTTTTTAAGACCCTGCCGATGCCCTGTATTGAGATTAACTTCATTCTTGAATGTGTGTTGGCTGGAGTGTGTGTTTTGGCACAGTTACTGTGTCATGAATCAAATAATTATGTGTTTTTGCAGTGTGGTTCTGGTTCACACTGCAAAGACTGAAATTCCAATCATGGCAGCAGCTACCTTTCTCCAGCCTTCCCTCCAGCCTGTCCAGAATGCCCAGGCTCTTGTCCAGCTGCTCGTTGACCACCTCCCCCATGTGGTAATCTACTTTGCTGGCCTGCAGCAGCTCCCTGAAGGCCCTGGAGAGCTCCTCCAGCTGCCGACGATGCAGGGCTCCCAGCCCACGGCTCTCCTTGATCTGCTGCCTCAGTTGTGACAACTCCCTGGCCTGTGACTGCACCAGAGAGTCCAGTCTATGGAGAAAACAGAATGAGGTCAAGTAGGGGGAAAACAACAAGAAAACTGACAGCATAAGTCAATATTTGATTTTCAAAATGACTGTGCCGTTTTCACCCAGTAAAAAATAGTATAATATTGATAATGCACTGAAAAAGACTGTTGACCTAGCAGGTGATGTAGAGCGGCTGCGGGTCTGCTGCATCTGTTCACTCATGCTTCTGTTCGGCGTCCTCTCTCTTTCCAGTTCCATATTCAGACAGCCCGTTTTATCCTTCATTGCCTGGTTCTGCCCCTCCCTTTTCTCCGTAAGCTGCCCACTTCTGTAGCTCCTATCTTGGCTATGGTTCTCTCTGTGTGTCCCCTCTTGATTCCTGATAGTTGAGGGATCAGAGGTGTTGGCAGCTACGTCACTGGACAGAGAGTTCCTACGCAGAAGACTCTGCATTTGGAGGATGAGTTTGGTCTGGTTTTCCAGCTGGACCTTCAGCTCTCTGACTTGTCCCTGAAGCTGGAGAGGGTCCTCAGAAACACCATACTCGTCGTAGACCTGCAGGCTTTTCAGACTGACCTGAAAACAGGTAGTAGAGGATTAAAGGATGGTAAATGGACTTTTACTTATATAGCGCCTTTAAACCATTGAAACGGTTCCAACGCGCTCTAACAGTAGTCTAATTCACCCATTCACACACCGATGGCGACGCAGCTGCCATGCTGGCCTCCAACGTGGGTTCAGTGTCTTGCCCAAGGACACTTCGACATGTGGCCAGGAGGAGCCGGGATCTAACCACCAACCCTGGTATTAATGGACGACCACTCCACCTTCTGAGCCACAGCCACTATTTGCTACACCCCAAGCAAACAGCAAGCCTGATTAAGCTTTTGTCCATATGTTGAGTAGAGGAAGATACTCGATATATAAAACGTTTGAAGGCTTCAAACTCTTTAAATATCAAGTATCTTTCTTACGTCAGCCCTGTGTGCACTGCTCAACATGTGGAGAAATCCAAAGCTTAAACAGGCTTGCTGGGCCTAGTTACAGTTGCTAAGCTTGTTCAGGGGAGGGGTTTAGCACAGAGTAACTTGAATACCTTGGCTGAGCTGAGAGCTGGGGAACTAGGGTATGGGGTGCTGAAGGTTGAGTCCAGGTTTTCAGTAGAGGAGAAGGTGGCCTGCTCGTGTTTCAGCAGGGAAGGCAGGCTAGAAGCACTGCAACTAGGGTTCCCACCAACCTCTAGATCTGGCAAAACAAGAGACAAAGAAACAGTCAACTGGGGAACAGAAAAACATTGCAAGTGACTGCGCCATGTGAAGAAATAAATCATTTGAGATACAGCTGAACTGTGAAATAAGACAAATAATTAAAAGTAAAAGGTTAATGATTGCTCGAAAGACATTCCCAAACTTCTAAGTGGAGACATGCAAGAATGTGTCAATGCTAAATATTGACAGCCCATTCAAATTTGGGAATAGTGCAGAGAAATACCAGGTTAAAACCAGAAAGTGTGTGGTTATAAGACCCAAACAGAAAACATTTCCCGAGGCAAGAGACAGTGTGTTACAGTTGCCTTTGTTCACTCCTCATGCAGACATATATAGAGAATCTATCCACATTTAAGATTAGTGTCCACTCAGCAGACAGACATGCATTGTCTGTCTAAAAGCCGTCTACCTGTGCTACTGCTCTCTTCCCTATCGTTCTCACTCTTGCCACTGGTTTCGTAACCCAGGTCCTGCAAATCCACCTGCACGCCTTTGTCATCCTGCTCCAGAGCTGGCATTGGAGGCAATATGTTTGGTTAGGAAGAAATCATTTAACGTGTACAGAATCATGTCTCTTTTTAATAGTCTTCCTCATTTGTATTTGTATTAACAAAATATTTTAGCTGTACATATACAGGACATGTCTTTACAGAATCACATCATTCAAATACCTGTAGCGAAAATGCAAACAGCTCAGCATGCGTTATCTTACCTTTCCGTGCAGTTTCAGGGGAGGATGTCTTTGTAAGAGCAGTGGCCAGTTTCTCCTCAAGGCTTTTACACGTTTTCTTCTTCTCCCTCAGTGCCTTATGGAGAGTCTCCAGTTGGAGCTGAACACTTGGTGGTAATCCCCTGGCATCGTGCATTGTCCTGTGGACCTCGCGCTCCTCTCTAAAGCCTCGCTCTTCTAGGGAAGCCTGGAGTTCGGAGATCCTCTGCGAGTGATCACTGAAGACCTTGTACAGGTGCCAGAGGTTGTTATGGAGCTCTTGGTGAAGTTGTCCATTTGTTCCAGATGAAACAGCGGACTGATTGCCACTGGATTTGGTGCTTGACTGGGTGGATTCTCCCAGTTCCTCCCTCTCTTGCAGGGCTCTCTGAAGTTTGTCAAGGTTCATCTGCAGGTCGGAGCTGATCTGTGTTGATCTACCAGAAGCCAAGGAGCTGGTATTTGTGCAGTGTGCTGCCAGAGAGGCGACGGCAGACTCTGCTGCACCAAGGCAGTTCATTAGAACTTTGGTTATTGCCCGATTTAAACTGACAGAAGTACTTCCCATTTCCAATTGGTGATCCTTTGACTCGTTTTCTTTAACTGATTCTGCAGCTATCTGCCTAATATTTTTTGCATTCTGGTCAGAACTGTTATTGTTGTAGCCATGTTGAGCAGCAGCATCTGCAGTTTTAAGTTTTTCCTGCAGCTCTGCATTAAGCCTATTCTGCTCCCACAGTGCCTCCTGCAAAGTGTCTGCGTGTCGTTGCAACTCCTGCATAGAGTCCTCTGTGCTTCCAAAAACAAGTCTTGGGCTCTGTCTACTCAAAGATGCACTGATCTGCTGCAAGGCCGACTGTATCTTCAAACATAAATCACTGTTTTCTGGATTCTGTTCTTGGCTGTCAGAGGAGGTGATGGCTTTCTCTGCCATGTTCAGAAGCTCTATGAGCTGGTTGTTGAGCTCCTCCTTCTCTTGTAGTGCTTTCTGCAGATCAATGCACCTGCTGTGGAGGGCAGCATCTGAACCCATAGAGCCAGGACCTGTACACGAGCTGGTGCGTGACCCAAATCCTCCCTGGTTGTCCAGACTGCAGGCAGTCAGGTAAGCAATGGTGGACTCTGCAGCCTGTAAGGCTTCCACATACTGGCGATTGAGCCGGTCCTTTTCCTGGAGCTGAGCATGGAGCTCCTCCCAATCAGCTAGCTGCTCGCTTAGCTTGTGGATCAGGGCCTCTTTCTCCTGACACTCCTGGTGGAGAAGCTCCAGCTGAGTGAAAAGAGCAGAGTCGGCCTGGGGGTGATCCAGTGTCATTCTGGCTTCAGAGCCCTTGTCCGACCCTACTGGACTGCCGCTACAATGTGCATATCTGGGTGTGGAGGAAGGGGAAGTGCTGTGCTGGGGTGACATGGGGGGGTCGGACTCTGCATGCAGTTCCTGTTCAGACCCATACACATCATCCATGTGAAGATGTTGAAATGCATCAGTTTTCCTGTTGCTGCTAGCCTCCACTGTCAGCCTCACAGGGACCGGGAGGCGAGATTTGACACCAGCCTGCAGTAAAAACAAATGGAACAGATATTAAAAACACAGACAGATAGACTTCATGCAGAAAGCAATCCGTTGTTTCCTTTACAGTCTTACCATAACACACACAAAAAAACCCAAAAAAACTTACCCCATGCCGTGAGGCATGTTGTTTTGCACTCTTGCTGTGTGACCCGTTTTCAGTTTGTGGACTGCCCATCCCCTCTGTGGTGATGACAATTGGCACAGTGATCTCCCTATTTGAAACCTTTTTTGACAGATTGGTGACCTCAGAGTGGCCTTTTGACTCAGTATGCAGTGTTCCCATATTCTTTCTTAATTCAGCCTGTCCATCACTGCTGTTCCCTGAGGTGTCTATGCTCTCTTTCTCTTTACACTCAGTAGACTTTTGTTCTTTCAGGAGACCCTGCAGCTCCACGTTTTCTGATCTGAGTCTGAGGAGCTCCTCTCTGCAATAAGGGAAATGTGATTAGTTTACTGTTCAGGCAACTGACTGATTAAGCTAGAAAATAAGGCGTAGGATCTGGACATTGGTGATGAAAAGACCCACCTAAGGTGCGAGACTGATGTGGCCCCGCAATCAGTCAGCAGGGTTTTAAGTGCCATTGTATGTGTGTTCCTCTCCTTAGAATCTTTGTCTCCAGTGTCCAAGGTGTTGTTGCCAGACTGAGCACACTCTCTTCTCTGGCCAAGGCCACTGGCCATACCCATATCAACCAAAAGCTTTCCAGACACCATCTAAAAAGGGATAGTTTAGAAATATAGTTTGAATAAATGTCCCCATAATACTTACATTAAAACGTTCTCTTAAAATATTTCAAAAGCTCTTCAGAATTTTATAAACTTTCATCTATTTCATACCCGTCCTATTTTGATGTCTGTCTCACTCTCTTTGTCCTGACTGGAGCTATGCGTCCTCTCACTGTGAGCAACAGGTTGCATCTCCTGCGTCTTCTCAAGCTGCTAGAGTAATGGGATGGGAAGCGAGTATGACACACATGGCTCGGTAAAAGAAAACTTAATGAGGGAACAGAATCAATAAAACACTGCACAGCAACAGCAGAATGGTATGACGTGTCTAATGTGGCATGGTGAAGAAAGACCATTTCATGGGACACAGGAAAAAAAACAAAAAAAAACAGGGACAGATTAGGAAAGGTGAAGGAGAAAAAGAGGGTATCTTCAACTACAGACAAGAAACACACTTGTTAGAGAAATAAGACATACAGTACCACAGAGTAAAGAGACATTAGCTACAGGCTAGACAGAGCAAAGGTTAAGATATAGGTTCATGGGTTAGAAAGGAGCTAATAAAGGTGAATGTTAGACAATGACTCAGACACAATTCATCAAGTATTTGGAAGAAGTGGACAAACTGTACAAAGATTTGCTGATAAATGACAGAAAAACCATTTAGGTCTAGGAAATAATGCTTTGTTTTATGCAATTTTATGCTTTGTTAAAGAGGAAATGGTTAAATTATGACCATATCCTATTGTGTGACTTGTGGAGGAAATGGGTTATTACTATGTCGTACATTGTGACTTGCTTGCCAGTGTATAAAAGCCAAAGACAGAGAGATGGCCTTCTGAGCAGCATAACTTAGCGTTGTGAGAGTTGTTGAACATACAGTATCTGTATGTAAGATAACTCTGCTCCTTCTTGCGCAAGAATAAAAGTAACCTGATTGATGATTTTCAACCTGGTCTCGAATAGGATATTTTTCTAACACGGTTCAGCTTTCTCCATTTGCAGCTGTCTTTTGTGGCATCTAACCTGTTTCCAGGGGCTACTGCTGGCCACGTCTTTGTCTTCCTTGTCGTAAGCGTCATGGTCCGACTTCTCCAATAGGGACAGCCGGTTCTGCAGCTCATTGTTTAAAGTCTGCAGTCTGTTGACACAATCCTGCAGCTCCACCACCTAAGGCCCATTTGCATGTTATATTCATTAGATAGCGAGGCCATGCTTTTTTCCCAAACATATAATTTTGTTTGAAAAGGAATCCACCTTGTGCCTGAGCTCCTGAGCAGAGAGTACAGATAAGCTGTCATCCTGCTCCTGTCCCAAACAGATACTCATGTAGGAAGTCTGATCTCCAATGAAACTCAAAGTGTCACCTGAAGAAAAAAAAGAAACAGAGTCACATGTAACAAAGACTCCCATCTACCAAAACTCTGGATAAGACATCAGGTGGATTTTCTCTACACACACCATCGTTGGCCCCACCAACTCCTCCTCCACGGTTCTGTATTGCTCCTAAGCGAGCCTGCAAAGAGGCATTCCAGCGCTGTGCATCTTCAAGCTGATGTCTCATGCACTCCAGCTCTTTAGGATCAATCAGGCCCACACCTGAACAGACACACAGAAGGTTACACACAGCCATGGCTCTTTCTGCGTAGGTTAGTGTTCCACTGTCATAATGTTTCTAACTTAACATTGATTCACAAGCTGCATCATTAGTAGTTAAGACCTTGTGTAGCTTTATGAGCGGTCATTAGGATAATGTATACTGCAGTTTTTCACAACTATACAAACACTGGCATCATGTATGCACAAACAAAGAGAAACAGATTTAGCATAGAATGACATGCAGCTCTGGAGAAAAATATGATATTTAATTGAATGACCTTTGATAACTGTAATTAAAAAAATGAATTTAATGCTTTCAAACCAAAAAGCATTTATTTTATTCTACTGTCCATTATGCCATACGCATGTAAATTGCAATGCATAACTTAAATTCTTTCTTTTGAAAAATCTTAAACCCCCTATTTAGCATTTATAAGCGTTATATACATTTAATAAATTTTTTCTTACACTATAATGTAGTTAGCAGATATAAATGTTTATTACTGTAGTTGTTGACTTTAACTCCTCCTGTGGGCACCCATAAGTGGAGGCTGATAATGATATTATAGTACATAGTCGTAATAATATGAAATATGTCTTCATTGGAGAAGTTATGCATGTTAACAAATACTGCACATTACTAAAGAAAAAAATGTGCTAATAGCTGCGTACAACTACATTATAGTGTTAAAAACCATTTATTAAATGTTTGTATGCTGCTTACAAATGTTTAATAGGGAGACTTAAAGTGTTACCATGTAAAACTATAATAATGTTTGTGAGTTGTGTCTATATGTAGCATGCACACATTGTATGTGCTGTATATATTTTAATGATTATTTAACAAATCAAGAAATATGGAAATTGAAGCAGTGGTAAGTACTGTTGCTAGATCCATCTCGGATTCAACGTGAATGTGAGCCATGGGCCTGTTACTTACAGCTGACCTATTTATACACCTGACTCCGTTTAGACAGGGGTGGGGGATGAGCTTGCACTCATAGGGGAGCGCACACACACATGCATGTGGACAGACACTGAATTAATTTGGCTTAGATGAACCTGCGCGTAGAGTGACACTTTTAATCAGTCTCAAGGCTGTGCCCTGATGTCACACTACAACTGTAGCGCCAACTGTGCTAAATTACATTAACTATGTGACATCATAATATAATAAACTTAAAAGTTTTTTTTATTAGCATCTACCTCAGGGGAGCTACTTTACAGTAGGATTAAATGTGATTCTATGGCAGTAAGCAGCCTTTAATACTTTGCTAAAGTTGTTATATAACGACGTGCTTATGCAATGAAATCGAACTCATGTGACAGATGGTTGGATTAATAACCAGATGGGTGTTAAGAGAGGTGATGCAGTCAACAGACAAACAAATGTTTTAATGGGACAGTCAAAACAAGCAGACAGCATGTTAGAAGTGAGAAACAGGAAGACCGGCCAGCAGCTGCCTTTATTCACTTTTTTTTATAAAGAAAAAAAGGACAGACAAACTGAGAAACAGTGTGGAGAAGTGTGAAACCATTACATTTAAAGAGTGACAGTGAAGACAGGTAACAACTCCTCTATGGACAAAACATGCAGATGAAGAGGTGATGATGAAAGAACAATGCAAACATAAAAGTGCACAAAGATGAAGAGTGGAAGGACCAGGTGTGCATGCTGAATTAAGTGAAAGATAAAGAGGGGGTGTGAGCTTGTCAGCAGGATATATTATTGGAGTTAACACACAGGACAAAGAACACGTGTGTTTGTGTATGTGTGTGTTTTACCTAAGAGATATGGTTATACGTCTCCCTGAGCTATAGTTTTCTAACTCTTCTAACAGTTTTAGTGGCAAACATGCTCTTTCTTTATATTTTTTAAATTTATTTTCTTTCATTCATTTCCCATCCTCATTTACCACCCAGTGTGTTTGCACTGCACCTTCTCTGAGTTTAACTCTCTGTATCTCCCTCTCCAAGTCGTCCCTTAGCTCCTCATTAGTTTTGATGCTCTCCTCTAGCTGCTGTCTGAGGAGCTGCACTGCTGTCAGCTCCAGCTGCAGAGCATGGAGACGCTGGGCACTGCAAAACACACATGCATATACACAGTAAGGTTTATCAAATAAGTTAACCTAATGAAAATAACCTTTTCATTTCCACTAATTGCAATACTTTGTTACACTTTGTGACCATTATCCCTACCTGTCCTGCTCCTTTACAGTCCTGACCAGGCTGGAGTAGAGCTGTTGTTCAGCTCTCAGGGCTTTGTTCAGAGCCTCATGCTCCTGTTGCAAGGCTGTGAGGTTGGGCAAAGCCTTAAGAGAGACAGAGAATGAAAGGGCAATGGTCTTAATGTGAAAGCATTAAGTGTAAAGTATTTTGTTTTCTGGGTTTTCATTCAGGAGAAAAGTTGGTAAAGTTCTTAGTTTACCTCTTGCTGGCTGTCTCCACCAATCATGGTTCTCTCTCTCTGAGGGAGCCCAGGGAGTGATCTCTCCAGGCTAATACCAATGACCAGATCCTGGGTATGATCAGCCCGACTGTCCCCTCTCTGACCAAGGCGCTTGTGGAGAACCTGCTCAGAGACATGAACAAAACATGAGAACAAAAACTGCTGAGTTCAAAAGCAAACAGAAGCTCCTTATTCAAAGCTGCTGTGTATTTCATTGAGTGACAAGAGTTTGACTCTGTGAATGAGACAATACTTACACTGATAATCTCATCCTTGGTCATCAGAGTAGCGGTCAGGGACTCAATATTAGCAGCTTGACCTTCATTGCGACCCTCTAGCTCACATAGCAATGACTGTAGCTCTGCCAAAGAAATCTGTACCTCAAAAAAATTAAAGTAGGAGATTACACAAAAAGACAGCAAGTTTTCCAATTAAGGACAAAGTAAAATGCTTATAACCAACTGACCTGCAGTTCATTCTCCCTCTTTAGTGCTTTGTTCAGTGCCTCAGTTTTCTGTGCTAGCTCCTTCTTCAGGACGACGACTGTCTTCTTGGAGAGTGGAATGTTCTCCACATTATCCTCACTGTTCCTTCTGGACAGCTCAGCTTCAGTGCAGACAAAATAGTATCAAATGTAGGACAGACATTTACTCTAACTTCTAAATATCCAGTGAGAGGGTTTAAGGGTCTAAAAGGCCTCACCGTCCCTCTCGTCCAGCTTCTCCTGCATGATCTGAGTAGTTTGCCTGAGCTCCAACACATGATCCGGCTCCTCCTTCCTCCTCATCTCTGCCAGGAACTGGTCCCTCTCCTGACCACGCTGCAGAAGCTTCTGCAAAAGATACAAAGATAACACAGCCATATACAACTGATAAACATAGTCCAGAAATCAAACATCAACTACAAGTAATTTGTCAGAATGGAGGAGAGGTGTATTATTAGTTATTCTCCTTGGGAGTTTTGATTTCCTCTTCTTGTTAGGCTTATAAGACAAGCACAATTTACAGTTGAGTGAGTACCTGTGTTGTATCCCAGAGGAACTTACGTTGATGAGGGTGTCTTTTTCAGCAAGCAGGGCTTTGAGCTCTGCAGTCTCCAAACAACTCTCCTGGGCTGCTGTAGAGCTTTGCTTCTCAGCAGTGGCAAGCTGCTGCTCCCTATCAGACAGCTGCTTCCTCAGGTCCTGAATCTCTTGAGTGCGCTCAGACAGCATGCGGTTGTAGTGCTCTGCAGATTCCTGGGGAAAACCAAAGATCGGATGAAAGTAATGAGAGGTAGTAATGGTTGCCCACATTCTGCACATGAATTAATTTTTGTAGATCTGTCAATATGCAATGCACATTGTGTGTCTATAAAAAAGGTGTAAATTAATAATTAAAGGTATAAAAAATTAAAGGAACACGTTCTCCACGGATTCTCAAGACCCTTTCACGTCTGTCACATGTGCTCAGGGTGAACCTGTTCTCATCTGTGAAAAGCACAGGGTGCCAGTGGCGGACCTGCCAATCGAGCTCCAATCGAGTGTGTGTGTGTATGTATATATGTTTGTATTTAATTAATTCTCCCATTTGTCATTTTACTCTTATAGTATTTGTTGATACAAAGACTAGGTTGCCCTGAGCCAATCCCTGAAACTGTTGTGTTTTCAGAATTAAATGTTGACCTTGAGGAGCTGGTCCTTGCTGTTAATTGTAGCCAGCAGTCCTTCCACAGCACTCTCATTGTCAGCAACCAGCCTTTCCCTGGCCTTCACAGCCTCAGCCAACATAGCTTCAGTGACCTTTAACCTCTGGCCCATCTGTTCAGCAAGGTCACTTGCATGAGTCTGCGACTGGCTCAGCACTGATTTGGCCATTTCCTAATAATCAAGAATGACAGTTAGAAAAACCAGAACATTCAAGAATAAAGTGTGTACATGTAAACTTCCCAGGTCAGTAAGGCGAATAAATCACAATGAACATGGTTGAAAATACAGCTAACCTCCATATCCTTTGTCTTGCCCTCCAGGGAGAGCTGCAGCTGGCTGATGATAGAGTCCTTCTCCCTCAGTGATCTGTTCAAGTTATCTTCTACATCTTGCTTGGCTCTCTGCAGGTTCTTTAGTGTGTTTGCAAGATGCTGCAGCTCCACATCCTTCTCCTTGATCAGACTGTCAAAACTCTGTAAGGAGAGGAATGAGCAGACACACTGAAGTCCAACCTCCCAAAATCTATTTCATTACAGATTACCAGGAAAGGCTAAGACTCTGATATTTTTCTCCAATAAAACACAGTCATAGTTGCTTACATTGATGGTTTCCTCATTGTGAGAGAGCAAGTTATTGAGCCGATCCATGTCTCTTTCCTTCTCCCTTAGAATCAGCTGCAGCTGGTGTATCTCATTGTCTTTCTCCTCAATGGCAGCAAACTTCTCATCCAGTGCTTGCTGTGAGAGAGCAAACAGAAGAATGTCAAAATCTAATTATAGTCATTGATGCGAGAAGGTTACACGGTAGGAATGCGCACCTCCAGAGCCCTCTCCTTTTCTTTCAGCTGTTGCCGCAGCTTGAAAAGCACATTATCGTTTCCTCCTGGGCTTTTGCTTTGCTCAAAGTCTCTGACCATGTTTATGTACTCCTGATGAACAGAGAAAAACAATGTTAAAAGTCAACTATCTATTTTTCAATGTAAAAAAAGATTAAAACACAAAAAATGTTAATGTTTTTATCTCAAATCTGTTCACATATGTTCAGTATTGTTGTGTTACCTGTAGCTGCTGCTCTTTATCGGCCAGAGTGGATGTGAGCCGCTGGATGGTGACCTCATGGGTCTGAAATTTTCTTTTGGTTTGATCCAGCAGCTCCTGGTAATGCTGCTCCAGAGCACTCTCCCTGTCCCCGATCTCACCACTCAGCTTCTTCAGCTGATTGTTCAGACCCTGGCGGGGGAAGTGATAATACTCACACAAAAGCTGATATTTGAATGGTAACAGAGAACTTAAAGTACCTGACGGTTTGACAACAATAATAACATTTTATTTGCAAACATTTACTAGACAACCACTGTCCTCCCACTGGCTTACATTCAGGGCCTTGTCTCCCTTCTTCTTTTTCTGTTGCATGTCCTCCAGTTCCAACTCTAGTTGGTCCTTTGCCTGCTGAAAGTCAGCCAGCTCTTGCTCCTTCCCGTCCAGGGCACGCTGTAGCTTTTGGGCTTCAAGGACTTTGGCATGGTGTTCCCCCTGGAGTTGGGCCAGCTCTGTTTGCTTTTCCATTAATAGATTTTGGTGCTCCTCTACTCCCTGAGAGATATATGCAAGACATGTTTATCTTTAGAGAGGCTGCAATACTCACCTCTTAGCAATATAATGTGTGAATGTACAGGTACAAACTTAGCATTATCATATAGAGTCAAGGGTTGGCTCTCCATAAAAAAGGTGCAGGACTTGCCTGGTATTTCTGCAGTTGGGCTTTATGTGCTGCCTCCCTTGCCTTGGCCAAAGCGTCATCCCTGTCCTCAATCTCATGACACAGTTCTGCAATCTGTGCAAAACACAGAGTAAGACAGACAGGTTGGTGTTTAGAGCACTGCATAATACAGAATAGTGAGAGCAGAGTCAGGTGAAGTCTTGTCAGTTAACAACAACTGTTATGATCCACACAATAAATAAAACACATTAATAATAGTATGAACATTACCTCTTTTTCCTTTTCTCTGAGCACCTGAGAAAGCCCCTGGATTGTTTTGTCTCGCTTCAGAGCATTTTTCTTCTCTGAGTTGAGTTCAATCTCCTTCTCCTCCAGCGTCCCTAACAGGTTCTGTTTACATAAAGAAGTGATCTTACACAAAAACACTTCTCTATATCATTTGAATATATTTAATAGCGCAAAATGTCGTCTCCATGTACCTTGTTTTGATTCTGCAGTGTTTTTGTCAGGTTCTCGTTGGTGCTTTTTGCCTGAATGAGCTCTTCAGTCAGCAGCTTATTGCAGGATTCCAATCGGCTAACCTCACTCTGCTTCTAAGCAAATCCAGAGAACACGCAAAACAGGAAAGGGAAAAAAAATGTATTAATGTCAGCAATATTAAGCAGCAAAACTGTTGACTGTCACAGCTCATTACCGGTGCGTTAGATAGCGTTTTACCCAACTGAGATTACTGAAAAATGCTACCTTCACTCTGACAGGACTGTACTCATCATCAAACTCCTCTGTAAGGTCATGCAAAGTCTTCCATTGTGCCTCTCTACGTCTGCACTTGACTCGGAGGTTGTGAGGGCCAGTATTTAACCTTTTGAAGACAGGGATGTGACTCCCTGCAGGGGCAGAGACATGCTGCTTGGAGATGCAGCGCAGGAGCTGGATCAGGTCAGAGATCACGGAAGGCTGACTTGGGGAGCTGTGGAGAAGAGCTCTGGTCTGAACCTTTCCTCCCAGGTCATCAGTGGCACCATGTCTGGCAACAAACACCTTGGCCTCTCTGAGTTTTAGTTTGGGTGGAAGGTCTTGAGGAGTGTCTGAAGAAAAGTCTCTATTGAGGGACTGCAGCGATGTGGAGTGACCTTTGAATCCAGGTCTAGACAGTATGCCCTTACGGTGGATCAGGTCATGGTACATGCTCTGTGGAGAGTGGCGTATGCGTCGGAGACCAAAGCTTTTCATAGAGACATCGAGCCCTGCGGCTGATCCCAGTCTGCTGCTCCTGAGGCCCGAGCGCCCTGGGAATGCCCCTTTACTGACAATTTGATCCAGACTCACACACCTTTTCATGCAATTCTCCATGTGATCCCTTCCACTCTCCCTGGACTGCTGTCCATCAGAGGCCAGCTGACAAATCGCCTCATCATCAGGACTGCCCACCCCAGAAGACCTGTGTAGAGTCATGCAGCTCGGGTTGTTTTTTTTATAGATGTGGACAATGCACTGGATCAGGTGGTCTCTCTCTTCCTGCAGCTTCTGGATCTGGCTGCTATGCTCATCCTGCAGCTGGCTGATGTTAACATCACATTGTACCACTTTCTCCAACTGGAACACACATTTCCCACAGAGGAACTCTCCACGACCATCACGAGTCACCTCCCAGCCCAGCACATGGGACAAGATGACTTGTAGCTTCCTATTTTCTGATGAGCTGAAGATCCAACGACACTGGGTTCCCACCGCACGAATGCCACATATACGACACGGGTCCCTCATGGCACCTTAGATCTTTAGATTCCAGACGCACCCTCTTAAAACAAGTCCAAAAAGCCTCTCACTGACACACACTGTCCAGTGGCCTAATGGTCATCAGTCTGTCAACCAAGGAATAGCCGTCTATCATATTCTATCACTGCATCAGCAAGAGAAGCACAGAAGAGAATGACTGAGTGCAGAGCACTATAAGCCCTAAGCCTTTGATAATCCCTGCTCCCGCCTCTATTCACCTCTACCCCACACATTCAATCAGATCAAATCCTCTGGAACTGCTGCAGTGATCTGTGTTATGCCTGCTGCCAGACCATCTCTAGAAAACCTCCTCCCAGATGCCTTGATAGGGACATCAGGTATGAAGGTCAGCCCCATACAGATGCTTCTCCAGGTGTCTGGTGAAGATGGCAGCAGACAAGCACTCCTATAGAGTCCATCCCTCCTGGCATTACATCTAAAAATCTGCTTTAGGATTAGAGGAGGCACGGTCCCCAATCCTTAAAAATCCTTTGCAATACATGATGCATATTCACATTCATTTGCTTATCCAGATCTGACAAACACTGACGGGTTACACCACTTCTTCCCTCCCTTTAATTAAGACACAAATAACTTTCAGAGGAACTGTCTCCAGACAGCATGGTAATCCAGTCTCAACACTGTGACCTCAGTCCAGACGTCAAGGCTTGATGAGGAAACCTTGAGCACTGCCCAACTAACAGCTTTTGACTCTGAACTTCAACAACACAGGACTTTTACCAATAGCCCACATAATGTTTTGAGGTCAACTTTCAAACTGCGTTGCATTGTCTCTATTAAATGGACAAACTACAAGCTATCTTAGACCATCAAATAAAACACATCAAATCAGCCCAACCAACAAGGTTTACATTTAATGTTAAAGGCATGTGTCATAATATTCAGCCCCCAAACTCACAGAATGTAAAAGCATATAGCTGGTATAGAGAATTTAGATAGGATAATAATTTCCAGAAAAATCCTCCAATACAGGTTTACAGTTATTTAAAGCTGTCATGAAAAGGATTATGGGAAGATCATTCCATAGGTTACAAACATCAATCACCAGTAGTAGGGACTACTCCAAACTCCTTCCTTCACCCCGTAGTAATAATGATGTACGTTTCTATTGTGAAACCAGCATTAGAGAACCCATTAAAGCCCCATGATGACCACAACAACAAAGACTACCCCCAGCCTTTTTACTAAAGGCAAAAATAAAAACGGCACCAGGAGGAACACAAGAGGAAAAAAACAGGTCGTAAAACATGCCAAAGAACATTTCATGTGGTTCAACAGACCATAGACAATCCTCTGAAGTCAACAGTGCCTGTTCTGTGGGTACATAGATCATAACACATGTGCATCTGTTGGTCTGTGTACATTAATGTACCAAGTCATCACAAACAGTCGTGTTTGGTTTGAGGCAAGACTACTGCTACGAGCAGAATATGAAAGAATGGCATAATAATGATTGAAATAAAAAGTCTCCCAGTGGGCACCAAAAATACGGACAGGTATAAAAAAAACCCAAACAGACGAGTCTAAGCAGTCAGCCAGAGGTCAGTGACAACATCAACACAACACCAACCTGATGGTCCGGTGTGGTTTGGTCCTTCTCTCTATGTAGCTCAACCCTCAGTGCCTGAGAAACAGACAGTCAAAGGTCACTCAAATGTCTTTTCCTATTGCAAGTTGTGCGGATACCAAGTTTTAGTGATTTAGTGGCTGACAATAAATTCACTTATCTGAATATTCTGTATGTACTTTCACAACATGGCAACAAATAACATAAAACATTTTGTAACTCTGATAAATGAAAATAAAACTGATGTCATTACAGAGGGAACTCCTAAATGACATATTATCTTTAGCAACATATGAAAGTCATACCTCAAGTTCCTGATCTTTCTTGGCGATGAGATCAGAGAGCTGTTTAACAGAGTCAGCTGATGGTGCGTCTGTCGCTCTGTCTGCACTTTTTTTCTGATGGCTCGCAGCTTCCTGGTTCTTTAAAGTGATCGTGAGCTGCTCGATGATACTGGTGTGAGCAAAAACAAACAAGCATAGGAAACACTTAGATCTTAATAAAGAGGAAAAAACATTAATTTGTCTGTTCTTATCTCTTGTGTCCCTACTTGTCTTTCTCCTGCAGGGCCAGCTGCAGGTCTTGGACTGTGCTGGGGACAGGGGTGAAGGTGCCCTGTGGAGCCAGGGCTTGGAGCTGCTTCTCCATGTTAATATTCTTAAGCTTCTCCTGCTCAGCGATGGCAGCCATATTCTCAACCTCTTCCTCTGCCATTCGCAGACACTGACACGACACAAAAAAGACCAAGTGAGACAATTACCAAAGCAATTCTCACCAATGCTGATTGTCATGACTGTCCAACACTGCGTAACGTTTTACTGTACTGTATACAGGATATCTAGAGTCTTACATGAGAACAATTTGGACAAATCTTTCCTTTACAGATTATTTTCACGAACAAAACTGAACATAAGACTAAGGGGTAAGATAACTGACAATGAACATAAACACAATTTGGTTAATGACCATTCAAACAATCTAAAGACAGGGAGCTGAGATTTTGTGATTGAGCAAGAGAAAAGCCCTTTATTGGGGATGAAACAGAAAATGACTGCTCTATGGCAAGTAAATTTGGAAAGTACCAACTCTAGTATTCAATAGGCTGAAAAAATGTGTTCACTCACCTGTTCTAGGTGAGCTATCCTCTTGTTGAACGTGTCCCGGAGTGCATCCATCTCTCTCCGAGTTTGCTCTCTCAAACGCTGGGGTTCTCCTGATTCTCGACCAGCCAGACTCTCTAACGCTTTCCTAAAAAACATTCAAAAAGGGGGGTATTGGGTTAGCGCTCATATACATTATTGCCACTGGGCTTCCACAACATATTCCTGCCAACTAAGATCTTTTTGTCAGAATTCTTAAAATGACAAGAAAATATGTGAATAACTATACTCACGATGCAGACACAAGTAGCTCCTGTTTCTCTGCCAGATCTCTCTTCATAGACTCCAACTCCACCTTTAGCTCAATGTTCTACAAACAGACAACATTGAGTCCATTATAGCACAAATTGCATACCTGGAACAATCACAAAAGCATTGGCACAAGCAGTGAAAAAACTATTGTGGACATTGTTAGAAATTGTTCTCCCTGACAGCTGAATTGTTTATATGACCAAAATTTACTTCTCATATCACACAAAAAACTGAAACACAAGCTGCCCTAATGAGACCAGGAGATTCCAATGTTCTTACATCTTGCTCAAAAAAAAAAGAACAATGGAAAGGCAAGACGGCTGCTCTGGGATCATAGATGTGGGATCAAAATCCAGCTGCTGTTGTGGTTATTGTGATCTCAGTTAGTCCCAGTAGGAAACAGAGTCACATGCAACATTAAGGCACTGAGGGGCCACATAGTGGCATGACAGAGACATAGAGGATAATACACATTTTGCATACTAAAGTAAATACAACACCGTTTTGAATATGTCCTCAGTGGAGTCGTCACATTTCTGCTGCATGCGCTCCTCCATGAAGTAAATGCGCAGCTTCAGGTTAAAGTTCTCTTTCTTCAGAGCTGTGATTTGCTGCGGGTGATTGACATATACATTTTAATACACAGGAACATAATTGAACAACAAATATTATTTTATTGAAAAAGTTGTATTCAAATATTTTAGTCTCTGTCCAGCCTAAAATGAAATATATGCTTTTACTCCACTTTTATGAAAAAGTAAGAAAACAAGGTTAATTTGAGTGAAAACTTTATCTGAGGAGAAAAGTGGGACATGTTTACATGGCAGAAAAGAACCATGTCTATGGTTATTGTTAAAATGAAGGGAGGCCTTCATGCTTGTATGTGTGTTTGAGTGTGAAGTAGACTGTGAATCATTGTGCTGCAGGGTCAGATGATCATACATCTGGTAATGGGGGTTGGGCAGACTGTCAAAAGCGAGGAGGATAAAAGTCTGGACCCCTCCGTTAAAACCTCCAATCATGCAGCCAGGCAGCACAAGCGAAAAGAATCTGAGCATGCATTCCACATAAATGCTGAAATATAGGTTTCAGCCCGTCTCAATCCTACTCCTACTCACACACACTTCATCCCAAAATCTCCATAAATGGTCAGTGTGGCTTGTTTTAATCAGACTGAGAATAAGGAATAATAAATCATAAGGTTTGTTGTGGTGGGCTCATACTGACAAGCTCAGCCATTGAATTTATTAACAATCAATGTAATTAATGAACAAATTAAAATATGAGTCCTTATTATAAGTCAACCCATATGTTGAACAGATCGCTTGGTCATGTTAGAAGAACCTCAAAACCTCTCACAGCTAGATAACGGACTTTTTTTTTTTATCTTTCAAAAGAAATTGTATTACTACATTGCAACTCCAGTTTAAGAAGCATCGTGCCACCTGATACAAGTCACTCACATTCTCATAGTCCTTCATGGTGAGGGCTTTAATTGGGGACATCTTGTCAGGGAAGGTCGGAGCTGTAAAACAACAAAGTGATACACTTTATCTCATTTGCGTCACATTGGCACTATAGTCTCTATAACTCTGATCTGCCCTGATTCTGCCCTGATCACAAGAATAACTCTGAGCTTTCAGACATCTGTTTATCTTAGAAACAGAAAGCAGAAATGTTTGTCGCTGCAGAGGCATCAGAGGTGAGAAAGCTTCTGGAGATCTGCCCTGTTTAGACCAGTTGAAAGCAGCCCACAGCTGATCATGTAACACTCATGGACACTTTCCCAACACTAACCCCTGACTCACAGGAAGAGGCTCCATCATCCCTTATGCCTGTATCAAGTTGCTTGTTTATGTACATTTTCTTTCTAAATCAGAGAGATTTGAATTAATTAATTAATTAATTAATGTATTCAATGTAAATACAAATCTAGATCTCTACAAATGGTATTCAATACCCTTAATTCAATATTCCCTTAATTCCTGGATCTAGAATCTGACAAACTACTGAGGAGAAACCAGGAGCGAGCAAAAGTAAGAGACATGTAGCAAAACTGCAGGAGACAAGAGGATGCCTTACATTTTATAATTTATGTAGAATTCTGGTTATTTTAACCATTATTCCCTTATTTTCCAAAACTGTGCAAACCCGATCACTTTTTAAAATGTCATCACTGGCTTATTTGTCCAGATGACCAAATTGACAGAAAGCCACAGATGCTGACCTATATCTATAAATCAGTTGTAATATTTACTGGCATGATTTACTGTTGTAGCTCTAAGTACGTTGTTGGCACACCAAAAGCTTGACAATGAAATAGAAACAGGATTAGCTAATTAACATCATCTAGCTAATGCCTGTGTGTGGGAGGTCAAAGCAACGATTCAACAGCAGTATTAATTAATACACAAGGGAGAAAAAGGAAGAAAAAAAATTAAGAGAGAACGATAGAAAGTCTGACAGTACCTGTCATGCTGTCTGCGAAATATTCCCCAGCATCTATGGAGTCTGGCAGTCTGCAGCTGGGGACAGAATCATTCTGTTAGCAAAGCAGCCAAGTCATTATGAATATATGGGATAAAAAGGATCACTAGTACATTTTCACCACATTCTAACAAAGACAAGCCATGTTTTTAAAAATCACAGGAACCAAAGCAAGCTCTGCTCTCTATCCTTGCTGAATGTACACACAAACACATATTATGTTTTTTGAACAAGACACGCTGCGTTTATGCATTACTCACGCTGGCCAGTTCCACTGAGCCCCAAGAACTCTCCATAAATAGCTTAGGAATGACTTTCTGCTTCATTTACATCCACTCCGGCCGAAACCCTGTGTGTCTGTGTGTGTGTGTGTGTGCCTGTGTGCAACCATGTGCCAGTGGCAGCCTAGCTCTCATGCTCTGACAGACATGTGAAGAGTGAACAGAGAAAGGACGGAGAGGGCTTTCTTTGGTAGACAAGTAGACTACTGTGGCTCTGATTGGCTAAGCACCACACATTGATGGGACAGTGGCGGCACTCAGACACAGCACAATGCAACAAACATCAGCAACACACATCTGGATCACAATGACACAGAAGGAACCGGGACTGTACTGCCACGACACACTTGCGCATGTAGTAACGCTGTTTATTAGTGTGAATTTCTCCTGACAAATGTGTTTTAAGAGGGAATGGACTTGCATAAACAAAAGCATCAACTACTTTGGTCCAAGTTCATGTCCCTTAACCTTCACCCTTGTGTCTAATAATATATAACGTGCAGCATTACATAACTACCTCCCATACCTCCCCCGGCAGTGGAAGCACAGCAGCTCTGCTGCTTCTCTGGTATATTCCTCAGCAACGATATACGGCTCCAACATGATCTGTTTATACGTCATGTCTACATATTCATATGTTTTATGTTCTTTGTATACAGAATTTAACAGACAGTGCTTTAGTTAAATATCATAACAATTAACTATAAAATGATGAAAAATATCATATTGGAGGATGTACAGTATGATATTTGATATTTAAAAAAAACAATTTTGCTATTTGTTGTTTTGTTTTTCTATAGAAAATTAGATGAGTCAGATTAATATATGACTCTTTATCCATTTTGTAGTTTACCAGGTTGTCTGTGACTCTGGGAACTCTGAATATCCCTGCTAGAAATACACTTTACGTGAAGCTTGCCTTGCACAGTTAGGCTCCAACAATACAGCACAGCATAATGCCACTGCTCGTCCCCATACTTGTTCTGTTTTGACAACCAACACTACAAAGAGAGATACAATGCCAACTGAAATTACTCAGCACCCTTGGACTCTCGCAACACAAATCACAGTGGATACAATTAAGATTTATTTTTTTACACTAATCAACAACAACAAAAAAGACTAATGTCAAAGTGGCCCTGCATAACCTGTGACATAATAGAACATAAAGTATATGAGCAGCAGGGGAACAATAATCCTGCCCAAAACACCTAAGGTCAGTAAAAATGTGTTGAAAAGTGTTGCATCACTGAGGTTTCACATGCCAAGCAGCCCCTTCCTGTGTTGGTGGAGAGGAAGCACTCTACAACAAGAGCCTTGATAAGAATAAAAGCACCAAACATAAACATGTGAAACAACTTCCATAGAAACGGTCTCAAATGAAACTGTCATAAAGAACAGATGACATTAAAACACTTCTGTGTCAGTGTTACGGACACTGCATTTGTAGTGAACCCCTCCTGCGCACAGTGGGAACAATGTAAGAGCCTGTAAACAGTGACTTCCTCTTTTTATTTTTCTCCTCTCATTTTGTTCAACTGCTAGTGACAAACATGAACGCAGCTGGACTCACAACAATATCACTTACAGTAGTTAATGGAGACTAACAATAACTGAGGCGAATTACAGCATGCAACGGCATATTTTTTCTTTAAACTCAAAGGGAGTGAATCACGTTTCAAAATTACCGAATAAGTAATTCAAACCACGCATATCGGCTGACGTCTTGGATTACTGATGCACGCTCACCACCTGGATGACCGCACAGAACACAGCTGGGCTAGGCCGCTTAAAAAGGAGACGAACCAAGGACACTACAAACATAGATGCTGCTGTACGTCGCTTTTCAGAAAGAGCTAAAAAAAAAAAATAACTAGCGATATTAAGCGAACGCTATGCAGCATGAGCACTCAGGAGCAGAGCTGATAATGCAGTTTACCTACCACAGCCACACTCTCTTCTACCGTGTCATTGGCGAGAAAGCGGGGTAAAAAAACAAAAACAGATATATAACACGTTAACTCCACATTTTGTACAGAAGAGTGCAAGGAGACGCCGCCGCGTCAGTCTGAACCCCGCAGAAAAACTGGCTCTGATAGTTTCCGCTTTCTTTCACTCTGAATGACAGGTCAACAAGCCGACCTACCAATGAAATGTCACAGCAACATCCAGTAATATGAGTTAATAACTACTGCTACGACAGGACTTCTGCACCCGTGTTTCTGCTGCACTTGTGTTGATGTATCATATGAAGGGATGGGTCCATTTTTGGTTTTGGTCCCCAAATCTTATTTTTTTATTTTTTTATTTTTTTTAAATTTGGTCTCTGTTGCTCTGTTGTTTTGAGATGTTTTGCTCATTTTGATAAAAGCGCTCATTATGTCGTTGACGTTAAAAGCACATTTCCGTGTATTAGTCAGAATAAGGCCAATGTTTTCTATTAGTAAACGTAAATCGTCGAATATGTTGCTGCAGACACAAAATCAACCTGAACTGGAAGACCACAGCTTAAGGAACTGCTAACTCATCTTATTTCTGACTTAACCTTTCCCTAATATATAAGGTGAACGAAGCTAGCTGGCTGGCTGTTAATTCAACATGACATTTCACAGATTAATATGATGTGCGCTCTACCCAAACATCAGACGACCTACTAACTTATCACCAGAAAAACAAACATGAATAGTCATTTCTCATGAGACCTAACGTTATAAAAACTAGCTAATTACTGGCAGCACACCTAATAAGTAAGTTAATCACTGACGTTATAGCGTTAACGTTATACCAAACATATGAGGACTTGAGTGTTTCTGCGTTGTTCCAGTTAATAGTCAGGGCCCACGCAGAGGTAACTATTTACTGGTTTCGGATTAGCGTTAGCTACAACGTAAAGCTATGTTGTTTCAAGCTAGCGTTAGCTCGCTAGCTATCGTTGGTGGGTTTACCTTCCGTTGATGTCAACGGGGAGCGTCAAATCCTCCCCCTCGATGGAATCCATGATAGCGGTTGAGTTAGTCTTTCTTCTCTCCAGAACAATAAGGCATTTTACTGACTAGACGTATTCGAAAAGCGGGACGGAATTCAAAATACTCCAGGCTACCGCCATCATGATATGGTAGACGTCACCAATGTGCACGTTGGAATCTGGTGATGCCTTCAGGCTCTGTACGGAATATTTGATTGTGCGTTTGAAACTCCGCGGTGGACGGCGCGAAAAGACGAACGTGACGATGTAAAGTTACAACAACACAGGCTACGTGCTATGAACATTTTAACTTAAGCCCCGTCTCAGTATTTGTCCGCAATGACGTTCAATTGCAAGTTTAACATTTACGGCTAGAAAATAAAGAAATTTCGAGCAGGTGAAAGGCAGCATGAAACGGGGTGGACACTGGGACAAAGCGATTGGCCAAAACAAACACGCTGAGCAGTTTACGTAGAGGCTCAGACATGAAGACGCACTCGGATGAAGAGTGCGCTCCTTTGGTACCATCTCCGACAGCCACATTTTTAAGAAAAAGTGACGTGTTTTTATTTAGTGGGCCCAAATATCCATACCTTTTTTTGACATATAAATATCACCACGGTCAGACAGAGGACATGCAACATAATAAATGATACAACACTGGGAGTATAAATAAGCAGCATACGGTAATTCTAATTATTATTAGATTTGTGCCATGTG
>JAVQJF010036436.1:0-25725 GCA_036023855.1 Gadopsis marmoratus
CTGTGTGTCTCCCCCCCCCCCCTTCCTCCTCCAGGCCTTCACCGCCTCCAGCATTCTGCGAACACACATCCGCCAGCACTCCGGCGAGCGGCCCTTCAAGTGCAAGCACTGCGGGAAGGCCTTCGCCTCGCACGCCGCCCACGACAGCCACGTCCGGCGGACCCACGCCAAGGACAAGGCCTTTCCCTGCGGCCTGTGCGGAGCCTCGTTCGCGGAGGAGCAGGACCTTCAGTATCACACGAAAAGCCACAAAAGTGACACATTCTTTCTTTTTGTTTTCTCTCCAACACAATAACAGGAGTTAAAGGCCTAATTGGTTGAATTTAGCGTTAGAGGCAGACTCGCCTGGAGTCTCTTTTTAACCTTTTTATTTTGTGGATAGAATTCGAAGAGGCGTTGAGACGTATGCAAGCTATTCAAACAATCGAATATTAAGAGGGATATAAGTCATCCCATAATAAGCTAGCCTAATCCTGACGGAATCGTGTCTTTTAATAGCAGCATGTCGCCTATAGGCTGTGTAGAAATGAATGGATTTTAAAAATGCAGTAGTTACAGATGTGCGGTTTGATTGCAGATTGTTGCCTTTGGTTGATCATTTCGGAGGAATAAATATTGTAGGGCAGCAAAACATAAAAAAAATAAAAAGGGAAAACGTTGCTTTGCGTGTCGCCTTGAAAGCTGTTTGTTTACCGAACTATTTTGTCGCTCCGCAGAAACGCCGGACGGCTCGCTGCTGCCGTCTTCTCCCGGCGGCGCGTTACCGCCGGACTCCGCGTCTCCAGTGAAGGACAATCCACAAATCCGGACAAACGCCGGACCAAGCGTTCCTTACACCGGGTTAGCGGTTCTAAATCCAGAATATCGGCCCTGGAACTAGTCTGCTCGGTAAATCCCGACCAAAAGGAACCATTCTAATTGTATTTCAGACGAGAGTGCAAAGACCAAGAAGACTGAATCTACACAGGAGCATTGTGGTAATGCCATGAGAGATGAATATAAAATAAAATCTTGTGGTTTTTCTTTATGTAAATGCTGCTTAAGAAAAAAAAAAGTATGTTCTATAATAGGTCTATTTAAACAGGCTCACCATAATTTAAATTGTTGGCAAATTAAAATGTGTTTAAATCTATTTATAATATGTTAAAAAATGTTGTCTGTTGTTTTGTGGCTTAAAGCTTTCACTCTGCAATGATTTGAACCCAATGAGATTCCATAATAATATTAACAACGGCTGTAATTATTATTGTTATTATTTTGTATTGTTATTACGTTGGGTTTTCTTGCATCGACTAATGCTTGAAAAGCAAAGCTGTTTTTTTTATCATTGTAGATTTGAGCGTATTTGTAACAAATGTTATACCGTCTCTTAATTTATAACGTATGATAATATTTTCTACTGCAATGTGCGGCTGCAAAAGCAATCGAAAGTGTCCTCGTTTGTTCTCTATGAGCGTCTGCTTTTTATTAACAAATAATAAAATATCAGCGCATGCAGAAACAAGACTGGTGGTTTTGGTTTATGTCCGACTTGAGCAGCTCTTCCATTCAAATCTCAGCCGAAAATGAAAAACAACAACTAATTATTAACAGCACGAACTCTCCTTTTGGGCTATGTGAGTTTTTAGTATCTGTAATTATAACAAAATCCTTGTGCATATAGTTATATTTTAGAGTGAAAGACTAATGATTTGTATCAGAAATGCGACAAGCAATAAGATACATTTAATGTCGAGGAAATAAAAATGGGAGAAAGATTTTATGCAATACAGCAGTTTAATTAAATTAACTACAATTTGATCAGTTATGATGTTTACATTTTTATTCTCTTGTGCCTTCTCTCTAGAGTGTTATTAGTGCCCATAAATGCAGTTAAAAGAGAGCGTAAAATAATTCAGATATCCTTGGTTCACATTTTGCAGACAGTCGCATGCATATATCTGCATATATCTGCATGTGTGTGTGTGTGCATTTTGCCTGCAGGCCCAGTGCATCCACCATGTAGTGTGTGTTTCTATGCAGCCAAGCAATGAATTGGAGACTGTGTGCTCACAGTAAAAAATGAACAAGCCCCACTGGAGCAAATGAATGACAATAGAGGGAAGCAGTAAGGTGGTCTATTGCTCTGTGCACAAAGGAGCTCACCATGTTGACATCTGCCCTCACACTGCCACCAACTGTCCCACATGTGTTGGCCTTGGATGGATGGATGGATGGATGGATGGATAGATAGATAGATGGTCATCTGTAACTGACTGTGAGTGTGTGTTGGGGTTAATTTGAAGAAAGTCCCAATTGGTACTGGTGGTAGCAGCAGCGTGGGGGTCTGACAGATGACACAGTGTCCAGCCTTTGTGTCAGCGCTCTGTTATGTCACCTCTAGCCTCTGGGTCACCACACTTCACACTGAGGGCATGTAGTTAGACACAACAACGGCAGCCTGCGGCCGCTCTACGGTGAGTGCTGCAACACAGCTTCAAGCATCGGGAGAAGAGATTAAACATTAAAGCTTTCAAGAGAGAAGGGAGTGATTGGGAAAAAATGACATTGTATTATCTCCATATAATACACAGATGGTTCCGCCTACATGATGCAAATCTGACATCGTCCTGTGTTGCCATCAGATCAGATTAAGTTGTTTGCTCAACTCTTCTGTACATCCTTCTGGGCTGTCTGCAGGGAGCAGAGCAGTACCGTCAGGCCCGTCTCTGCCAGGCCTCTCTCGGTTTGTCTTCTGCAACGGATGGACAGCAGCTTTCAGGGTCAGGGGTCACCTCCTCTCTGAATGTTTAGCAGCCTCCCTCTCCGTTCAAATAGCCATACTATGGGTGCTTGAACAAGTGTAGATCACCCTTCATTGGACCCACGCCTCCCATGTATACCTCCCCCCTCCCTGAGCCTCCAGGAGGGGCCTGCTGTGAAAAGAGAGGGTACTCCCCTTTGCGGCCTTCCAGGAGCAGAGGGGTGGAGGAGAAGGATGGGACGAGAAACAAAGACAAAAAGAAAGACAGAAGGAGAAAAAGGGAGAATGAGCTGCCAGAGCTGAAATACTGAGATTGTTAGCGAGGCTGTGCTATAAGACTGGTTTTACTAGCGCCTCTTTGATTGGCTGATTTAAGGCTCAACGCTCCAGCATGACAGATTTTTTATCCAGGTCGTTTATACGGATTGATTTCACACTTAACCTCCTGGCAAGTTAACAGGGCCCCCGGAGGGCTATCCGTCACATTAATCTTTATATTAATGTGATATTAATGATAGGAGCGCTGGAGCATTATGGCGAAGAGGTTTATTCCCTCTGAGGTTGAAACAAGCGGCCATAACTCTCTCTGAAACAGTGCGTGATGTCTCACAACACTCAAGTTATCCCATGAATGCGGCCACAACCGAATTTGATGTTGTGATTAATTAGTAATGTCCATTGATACAAAGAGGAGGTTGCTGTTGCAGGCGTATTCTTACGTTTGCGGCCACCTGTGCGCTTCATGCTTGTAAAATGCATTTCTTCATACAAGCGTGATTGATGGCTCTCTTCTCTTCCCCTCTCTGTCTGCTAGGTTAGTGGAGCTGAGTGGTCAAATGCTCTGATGTATTAGCTTCTATTGATTGCCTAATAGCTGTCAGTGTAGTGTGTGTGCGTGTTTGCTGTAGTCTGGCTGATGCTGAGGCTAGCCCCTGGTTCCAGACAGGCCTCAGACTCCCAGCTGAGTGGACCCTATACTCTATAACTATAACCACACCAGCTCTCTGTCCATCCGTGCGTCAATCGGCCTCAGACCACATGAAAACTCAGTGACATGAAGATGGAGGAGAAATGTGAAACTGTGAAACTTGGTACTTTATTTTTGCTTTTCATAGATGAAGACACTTTTGTTTAGTGTATTGGACTTTAGGCCTTTAATAAATCCGCTTATGTACCCTCCACAAACATACACTTATCAATGTTTTGGGGGCATTCAGGCGTAGTCGACTCGTGTCCTGAGATTGGATCCACACCCACTTGCAATTCCTCTTCTAGTGTCTCTCATTGTTTTTGTGCCTCTTTGCACCGGAAAGCATCCAAAAAAATGCCAGTTTTTCATCTCGTCATGATTTTAAGAAGGAGGAGTTTCCTGGGCCCAATGGTGATGATGCAATTCCTCCCTCTTCAGGACCAAACTGAAGACATATCAAAAATACCGTCTTTGCAGAAGTGGGCTGTAATAGTTGGACATTTCCGACCGTGTGTTTGTTGCAGTGCACCTTGCACTACTTGTACTTTTATTTCCTTTGTTGAATTTGGAGCCGTAACTGTAACTCCGCTATTTCGCATACTATTTTATGTCTAATTTCATTTTATTAAATCTAATTTAATATTTTCCTCCTTTGCTGCATTTTTAATGGCTGCTTTGCTCTGAATGTGTAGTTTGAACTCACTCACGTCACAGTGGCATGTTATCTGTGTGACTTCTGCCTTTAAAGAAACATTTCAGTTAAGTCACTTAAGTTTGAATGGATCCACTGAGCTGTGCCCCCCCCCCATCCCCCCAAAAGAGATGAGGCTGATCAGCTTGTGTCCTGCCATTCATGCCTCGGGTTGGAGCTGTTGTTATCGGCCTGTGATTTCCACTGGGACAGTGGACAGTACAGCAGGAGACACACGGAGAGGCTCAGCGGCCTGCGTGCTGCTGACTGGATGAAAGGCAGATCAAACACCGTCTGCAAAGCCTCTATTGCTACCCAGCACTGTGTGTGTGTGTGTGTGTCTCTCTTCTAGGTGGGATTGATGCTTGAGGAGGGCAGATGGCCTTATCCTTCTCTGTGGGGGCTGGTGTGAGTTTCCACTGTGGTCCCATGGGGCAACATATTTTGGCCTAGTGCCACCTGACACACACATTCACGCACACACAAGCTAGCTGGGGGATCTATCTATCTATCTATCTATCTATCTATCTATCTATCTATCTATCTATCTATCTATCTATCATGCTTGCGTAAGAACATTTTAAACAAAACATTATTTCCTTGCTGCTGTTTGAACTGTTTAACCCCCGATGGACCTCCGGGCTCTTCTTTTAGTTCGATTCATATGTAACAGTGCTGAAGGGAGTAAATCTGCTTGTAGGATGACATCTGGCATTGTCATTCGGGATGTTAGAAAGTGTTGGAACCCTACAACTTCTCCCCATGCGTTGCGCTTTACAATAGTTCTCGCTGTGCTATTTGTGTCTTTATGCGTCTTTATGCGCAAGGCTATTGTATGTAGCCAAGTGTTATTCCTGTGGGTGATGAAGCTAGAGGTTCGGTAGCGAGGAGTGGAGCTACTGTTACAGTACTCCCTCCCTCCCACACACTTTATCTGTGTGTTTGTGTGTGCACGTTTCCTCATATCTGTGCTGAATAAATTGGCAGAAACTGCAGCTGGATGCTGCCTTTCCAACAGAATCCCATGCAACTTGCACTATATGTTTTGCTCTGATAGACTGTGACCATGTAATTCCCATGTGACAGTTGCATCATGGTTTTGGCTGCCCCTGTTGTGCCAGGGTCTATTCTCAGGCGAATGATTCTCTCTGTGGGGTTGTGGTGTTGAAAGGCCCTGGGATGTCTTAAACTGATACTTTAGGACAGTTGGACCACATGCTGCTACGACACAATCGGCCAGAGGAAAGACACACACTGGTGCATGCCTGCATAAATCCAGTGATGTGAAAGTTCAGCGAGCATCCCCAAGGAATCGTGAAATTTAGACATTTTGAATCCATTTGTCGTGCACTTTTCTGCAGGCGGTTTGAGGCACAATTCAGCTTCAGAAAACATAGTTTGGGTTTTCAGAGATCAGAGGAGGATTTAAACATTAAAAAGCTGAAGATTGTGTACTTTCTACCTTTAAAAAGGAGGTCTGCGTGTGTTGTCCCTGAGGGAAGGATTTACACCATATGGACACTGCACTCCTGCCACATGCGCATCCATGCACAGACGTGGCAACCTCCCTGCCTCTGAAGATGTTTGCTGTTGGTCCAACTAATCCTAACTAAGCTGTCCATTTAGACGACACTCTAGGGCAACACTGACTCTGCACCATGCTGTCAAATAGAGATCAGTTTGCATTCTCCCTGTTACTGTCGGGGAGGGAGGGGAAGGAGTGGCATTTATATATTTGAGACAGAGCAAGAGATTTAAGAGAAGATTGAAGGAAGTGGGAGATTTCAAGCCCTCTTGCAGTGGATTAGCTAATAAGCACTCTTGTGTTTTCCTCACCTCCCTTATTCCCTTCATCTCTCCTTCCTGAAGAATGCAGAGTCACCAGCCACACAGGACAGCTGATGATTGATTTCCTTATGGAGCATCATGGGAGCACAGGAGTGAGCCACGCAGTGCACTATAACCCAGCAAACCAAGCCCGCCGATGCACGGGTATGTGCATGTGCATGCAACATGCCATGCTCTACAGGCACACGAAGTGATGGACAGAGGGAGGGCAGGTCGGCTGCATGTCCATCAACAGCTGTCAGTCACATTTAACAAAGTTAACAGCACAGAAACAAGGCAGGACGACTGCCTTATCAGCTAGTTAATTCCTACCTCCTCTCATCACCTCACGCTCTCTAATCACTGCAATACTGCTGCTCTATCAGCTTACAGTGTGATTTTAAGTGCTGACGGCGTAGACATTAGGGTGTGAGGCTGCGAAGGATTAAGCCCGGGGTGGGGGGGTGGCACTTTTAAGTCTGAATTTATGCAAACTCGAAATCCTCTAATGGAACATGTCAGATTCCACCAACATACCTCCTATACGCTACTCCTTCTCAGGTCACCTTCCTCCAGCATATTCACTAACATACAGGCCAGCGTTGCAGCAGCTCTGATTTCTAAGGTGTATTTTGTTTGTGACTTCACACAAACAAAACAGCCTGTGCAGTCAGTTGCCTGTGTTAAACAGTGGCCAAACACAAAATGGAAGCTTGCCCTGATATGCATATTAAAACCCACTCTGCTGCCAGGAACAGGCCTGTGGCTCATGCAGATGCTAGCCACAGTGTTGATGATAAAACATTGCTGTCAGGGTCAATATCCTCCTCTTTTAGGGTCTACGCCTTCCTTCCACTGCCTTTGAATAACACAGTTTACCAACCAGGTTATATAGTCTCTGTTGCTATTGCAGCTACACTTCTATTGTTCACGGGACAATTGACCGTGACCCCAGGCAGCTCCCAAAGGTCCGCAGGGTCATAGGGGAGAAACAGCTGAAAGGCCCTGGGGTGTGAATGTTTAGCAGCTCGGGGGCCGGAATGACTGTTTAAGCGTCTGATGCTTTGCGATGGTGGTGAGCATCGGCGAGTGTAAAGCTGAAAGGTCTTAAACCTGCTCATCCAGGGGACTAGAGGCCATGTGTTGACAGTGATGGAGATGAAAACTGTGAAGGATGAGGTGAGCACTGAGTGCACTACCACAGCTAAGAGTATATGTGTACTCCTGCTGGTTTGTCATGCTGTGTGTGAGTGTTCCTCGGCGCATTGTCTGTTCATGTCTGTGATTGTGTGTGTGTACGTGCACCGCCGCAGAAAAATAGAGTGTCTTGGCCCTGGAGCCGCCCCAACACTGACTCATGATGGCTTTTTGACAGAGAAGCTGGAAGACAAGTACCCCCCCCTCGTGTCCTGTTGAAACATTCATGAAGCCTTATGACCCTCTCCTTCATCTAATGTACCCTAACAGGCCTTTATGGCTTCCCTCTAGCCTAGCGCCACCTTAGTGCTGCTTCCCGGCATCTAACTTCTTAACACCCCGCCATCACTGGCCTTTTACGCCCTTTCAGCAGTTTGCTGGAGACGCAGTTTGTAGGTTTCCTGAGCATCCGTTAAATCAAGCTGCAGGTACGTGGCATGCTGTTGGTGTGCGCGTGTCCCTGCTCCATGTCTTTGGGGGCAGTTCAGGTTGACTTTGTCGTATGCTTCCTTTTTCTCCTCTCCTTCACGTGTGGTCATTGACTGTCTGTGTAACCTGACTCCTAACAGGCGCATTGATCTGTTAGATTGTCACTTTCAAAAAAAGCCCCATTAGGGTTTAAGGTTTGACAGCTGATATCAACATGCCTTAGTGTTGTGACACGTTCAAATGACCCAAAGAGCGAGGGAAATAAAGGTTGCAGGGCAGGAGGAAGGGAACAGGATGAGGAACTTTAAGAGAGAGTGTGGAGAAAGTGAGACCAGGAAAAGCCTGACGCAAGATGGATGTCAGAAAAAAGCGACTAGATATAAGGGAAGACACAAAGAAAATCGGAGTATAGCTTCCTGTATTGAGTGACCTCAGCTTGTCATTGGGACACTGTGTCCTCTGTGTGTGTCCACCGTGTGTGGGTCCACGGGGAGATCTGGCCCGAGCAGTGTGTTTTACTCTTCTCCTGGCCTCCCCACTGTGTTTACCTCTCTGTGGTTAAAAAAAAAAAATGCCATATGCTAAATGGACTTGTGTTACGGCTCTGGTTACCAGGCGGACCGTCGGGCCCCACACACATCACACATCAAGCAGAACGGATATCTAAGCCATATGCAAGCCTATAAAGTGTAGCTCCATTGATCTGTTTATGCTTTTTTTTTAACAATCTCCAACACGAGATTCATCTCAGCCACAGACAATCTTCTGATGGTCATTGATTCACCCGGTGACACCAGGGCAATTAATTAGCTGTGGCAATCACTGCTGCTTTTTGTCGTCACTCATTATCGAAACATTATCAGTTTCCCTGGGACATTTTCCATTTCAATAATGCGATAATGCAGCTCCATAAATATTGTTTGATAAAATAGACCCATTTGTTTTAGTTTATCTAAATATTCAATACTTGAAAAAGACACACTTAATACAAAACCACACATCCCAGACTACTTTATTGACAAGGTTACTATTGACTGAGGTAATAGAAGTCACAGAAGATGGTTCAGACTCAAGATACGGTAAGAGTCTATATTCCTGATAATGTACATTCATCAGAGGAAAACTGCAGAGCTCTGCAATTATTTTCTTCACTTCAGGATTTGTTGGTGCCTGCTGAGTGTCTGGAGTCTGAGAATAAAATGTATCCCTGGCTTTTTTTAAAATTGATTTTGTAAAATAGATGAATCTGCACGTCAACCTTCTTCTCTTCAATTATTTCAATTACGTGTTTGGTCTTTCCCACACACGCTGAAATCAACAGGTTTTCAAAACTGCAAACAACATAACACAGTATTTACATACAGACACACAGGTTGGAATGTAACAAGACACATTAGTTTTATTTGTCTATTAGTTGGCGGTGTGACTCTACTCTTGCAAATAAAATGTTTTCACAGTGTTTTATTTTGTTCATAAGTCCACTAGTCAGGCTATAATATCAGGAAATCAAAAAAGCAAAAGACTTTGGATAAAGATATTTCACTTTGTAAAAAGCATGTAGAAAAATTACGGGCCATTTTGTGCTTGACAACAGGCCTGAAAAGGTCCTCTACTGTCCAAGGTTTCCATTGAATATTACAGTAAATGAACTATGTTCTAAATTTCCACTATCTTGTGAACTAGCTCTGGTTAATCTGGCTCCTTTCCAGCAGTTGTAATGATAATGATAACTCAGGAAATGATACGAGCTGGTAAAATTCTCCTGTGTATGTTTCCCAAAAAACCGTAACCCCCCTAAAACTAACACAGACTAAAGTTGTGATGAAAAACTTTCTCTTAAAAACAAGCAGACAACAGGTCGAAGTCACTAAACACAGTTACACCTATAGCACCCACAGTCTTCCTGCATTAGCACCCCCCATTACATCATTTTTAGATGCACCTCTGGTCCTTCTCTCTGGCTCCAACTCTGCTGCCACAGCGCTCTGTAAACTCCAGCAGTGGATCAATGCCTCTGAAATGGAGCCGACCTGCAGTCGCATTAATGGTGCGCATCGTCTTAAAGGGCTCTTCCCAGAAGACCGTCCTGCTCACACTCTCGCCCATGAACACCAAACACAGCAGCCAGAAAAGGGGAAACAATCCTGCACCAAGCCTTGTTTAGCCTAACCAGGCCTGCTAACAGTTAAAGGCTTACATTACAAAGTCCTGTTCATTAAGGACCCTGACAAAACCAGAGATAGGTCTCAGACTTGAGGGCGTATGGTATCGTATCATCTGCATCTTCTCTGCGACAGGAAGCATCTGTTTTCTTGACATGAAAAATGAATCAAACACCTTTCAGCCCTCTTCTGTGTGTGTGTGGGGGCTTGCTGTCTGTATCACTAACCGCAATACATCAATACTGGCACCTCTTACCATAAAAGATTGAATCTGCAGCACAAAAAAAATGATCAATATCGAAATGGGAAGACTAGAAAGCATGTTTTTTTTTTCCTTCTGTGGCTCCAGCATGCAGACAGACACATGGCACCTTCTCCAGTCATAATCTGATATTCCAAGGATTACCAGTTAAGATGTCACCTTCAAACAATATCCGCCCCGCCGCTGTGTAGGCTACACGCATGCTGGCTGCTTCCACTGGAGGTCAAATTAGCGGCAATCATGAGTCTCTCATTTCTGAAGGCCCTGGTGGAGCTGAAAGGCCTTCTCGGGGGAATAGGGTTTACACATAACCCTTCTTCATCCGCTCAGTCAGAAGGCCTCCTGAGTATAAATGAATAGAGGGAGCCTGGCTAATGTACGAGGGGTATTCTCTGCGGGTGATAAACAGTAATGGTTCCAGCATTACACTGGATGATCAGCTTTGAGCTCCAAAACAAGTTGGCGGTTTCGTTTTGTTGCAGCACGTGAACCCACTTGGCCTAAATCTTTTTAAAAAATTGTTTTTTTAATTGAATCAACTCATAACAGAAACACTCACAAACATAGAGGAGATGGTCGTTAGAAAGAACAGAAATGTAATTAAAAATTTTAATATGGACGCAGTTCTTCCATGAAAATATCATGTTTTAAACTGAGGTTTTGCCCGGATCATAAACCACCTGAACCCTTTCTCTCCATTGCTCATTGTTTGAGGATCTGGCTTTTATTAGGTGACCATAATGTGTGTTGTTCTGCAATTAAAAACACAAATCTTAATAGATTAGGAAGGATGCCAGTGATTAAAAAAAAAAAAGCTGGATTCAGAGTCAGATTGATGCCCACAACTTATTATTACAATTATCTAGTTTTGGGCAGTCTTCATTTGACCTCCCATTCATATTCCCTCCATGTCTTTCTTTTAAGTCTACGCCCTGATTTGTACGCCTTAAATTAAACATTTTATGGTCAATTTCGACCTAAAGAATTGAAAAAGTTGGCAAAGCATGCCAGAAATCTCTAGCCTGAAAGTCACGGGATGAAAGCTCTAAATCCCCCAGCAACTGAAAGTAATGCAGAAAATCAATTCACCTGTACCCCTCTCTCTACAGAGCAGCCGGATTGGTTACACGGGCTAATCATATGTTTTGATTTCCTCCCTGCTGCCGGTGTCTGATGGCAGCTTCCTCTCTGCCCTTGCAGTGTTCAAGCCCAGCGCCTTATTGATCAGAATGAGTAAGTTAATAAGCTTTGCGCTCATTCATCAGCGGGGTAGAGACTGGAACTGCACACGGCAGGCTTAATCAAGTCATCAGTGCCTGTCAAGCATGAAGACGGTAATTAAAGGAAGAGGGAACATGGAGATGAGGAGAGAGGAGAGGAGCGGGGGTCTATAGGGTTCGCCTTGGAAAGAGATAGAGAACTTCGAGTCCTCCATTTATAAAGCACCGATTTATAAAGACAGTGGCTGAGGAACGACACAGTTAGATGAATCGCTCTTTCTATTTGCCATATATACACTATACAGCTTGCACATTAATCTGGCCTCAGTTAATCAACAGCTGAAATACAATCAGCCAGGTGATCCAAACAGTGACCTGAGGACAGACAATTCATCCCGCCTTGAGTAGACCCTCCACACATAAACAAGACAAAGAACAACAATCCCCACCTCCCCCTTAATGACGTGCACCCAGCTGAGGAAATCACCAATAATCGCCATCATCATCATCATCATCATCCCCCTCTGTATTTCACCGCTGCAACAGAGCTGCCACGTGAGGCCAGCAGGATGAGCTCATTTGGCTTTCTGGGCGGATAGATGAGGCCGCCCAGATTTACAGCAGCAGCTGTGAGCGATGACGCTCCTCTGCGAACAAAGGCCATCAGTCCCCGTCTGGAGCAGAGGTGGGAGACAGACTGGGAAAACTCTAACGGGCTACAGGCCCTGATTTAGAGGCTGAGCTGTGGAGCCTCGCTGTTGCCCACGGAGGTAACTGTGTGAGTTACGCAAACTGGGGTTGCTCGGTAAGGTCAGGGTCAGACAACTGCGATAGGCATCCTGCTTTGGCCGGTGTTCACATTTTCTTTTCCAAGTCTGCCTCACACACCCATATGTACATTTAAAACCTTTTGTTTTGTTTGCTGCAACAAACATACTGGCCATGAGGAGATCCCTTTTTATTGTGATCCCAATGTGGAATCACGGAGTCCTTGCAAAAATGCATGCTTAAGTTCAGCTAAAGCTAATTAATGAGGCTTAAACAGTCTGAGTTAGCCCAATTAAATGGGTATGTAGAATAAAGTTAGACAAGCGGGAATGTTGGTTATCACCGACAGAGTCAGAAAATCTCTAATATAAGGTTTTTGAGTTCTCCATGTCAGCCCAGTTCATCCAAATTATAAAAACATGTACAGTGTTTTCCCATTTTGGTTGCATCTGTTGAGGTTTTTGGCTATCGGTCATGAGAATTTTGTCACCCCCAAACAGTGAACATCCTTTCAGAACAGTAGCATCCCCCATCCAAAAACATTGTCCCGGTCACTCTGGATAATCCATTTTTATTGGCACTACTTTCTACAGAAGAAATCAAAAAGCCTCCGCGCATAAAACCCCAAATATCTGCATGGCTAGACACCTCTAAAGGAAAGCGAGAGAATATGTTGAAATATGTAGAACATGTTCAATATGACATCGATATAATGCCTCTTTATTCTCTTTTGTGTGACGTCTCTGCTGCAGTCCATGTGTGTGTCTATAATATGGGAGCAGCGGGCCTCACTCAGGTGCTCCAATCCCCCCTGTGCCCTATTAGCCTTAAACCTGACCATTAGACTGGCCCTTCAACTCACAACTGCACACCTAATGAAGGCAGCCCGCAGACTGAGTGTCCATTAACTGTGACTGTTGTTGTCCTGTAGCCCGTCTCCTGCTGGATGATTGTGGCGTGCGAGTGTGTTAGTTAGTCGGTGGACGTCGCCAGAAAGGCTGCTGTGGTGAGGGAGCTGACAGGTAACATTAGCGTCACAGGAGGTCACAGAAGCATGGAAGTGCCCCACACACACATACGTACAAAAACAGTTTATGGGGCTATTACTGTCTCATATAACTTAATTAGAATCCCTTCTGAAGTCTTACATTAGTGGTGTTCTCATCAGTTTGTTAACTGAAAACCACTTCATGATTAGCTTTCATGTATCAGTAAAATACTTCCTTTGCCTTTCTTTCTTTTTGACTCTCTTATTTTTAGCGGCTTTTCAAATTTTATACGAGTTACACACGACAGTAAAAACAACCTAAAATGGAACAAATAGCTATCATGGGGTATGGTGACATGTACAGTAGACTTGTCCAGCCTCTTGTTTCAAATGAATGGTCCAATTTTCCCAATTGTTGTCAAAAATATCTTCCTTAACTCTCAAGCTTAAGGTCACTTTTTCCATTGAATAAAGTATTTTTTCTTCAGATGATCAGCTTTACATATGATTTATGATCAGTCTTGCTTTTAGCTTTTGTTTGTCTGCACACAAAATTTAAGGCAATTATCTGCGTATTTTTTGTATAATGTCTTCCGTCTTCCCATGGAATGGCATATAAGACTTTATTGTCCCAAAAAGGGTTCAGTTTTGTGCAACTCAGAGAAATACTTTACTTCATAGTTCATCAACGATTCAGTGATCAGGTCATAGAAATCAGATAAAAGTGAGTGGTCAGACCTTTTGCAATTTTTAAGATGCATGTACTCCAGTCAAATACAACAAAAGCAAATACATATGAAGGGGTTTTCTTCCTGATATCTCTGTCTTTGAATTAATTGGCCAACCACCTCAACCTAAACTTTGCTCTCCTCATCTCCCCGGTCTCTCTAATCACACAGCGCAGCGGACAGACTGATTACTGATCCCCCCCCCCGGGACTCCAACCAACAACCACAATCACAACCTGCTTTGCAACTCATAATTAGCACAGGGAGCACATCTCCCAGTTGGGTTGACAGTGTGAAATGCACACACCCACAAAAAAAAAGCGACACAATGTTCCGAAGGTGTGATGATAATCCTCCAGCATACCTTGGGCATATACAATGTGCCTGCAAACGCATGTGCTTGAACACACACACACACACACACACACACTCCCACAGAGCAACTCAATTACAGCACGAGTCGCTCATAGATCTGTTAGCTTATCTGATAGCCAGATCACTGGATCGATAGAGAACAACCACAGAGGGTTTATTTAAGTCTGCCGATCATTAATGTGGGTCCTGCAGTGCAGATACGGAGCAGCAGTGGAAACCTGTTGAAGTGCTCCCACACAGATTAGCTGCACAAACAAGGGCAGGACAAGGTGTGTGTGTGTGTGTGTGTGTGTGTGTGTGTTGTAAGATTGTGTAACGAGTGTTGCAAGCGAGGGATGAGAGTTTGCAAACCAAACGTCTTCCTCTTCTAGAGGCACTGGCAGGGCTGTGTGTGCTCTACAGTAACGCAACAACAAAACAACACTGGGTGCTCACTCTCATCTCAGGTGGCAATAGCCCTCACTGTATTGATCCCCATATAATCATCGGCAGGGCAATCTCTGGATGACTAGCATGGGATTCAATTAAAGGCTCAGTCCACTGATGATTTCTTTTTTTCATCCAGCTTGTGTAACACCATCTCCCTCAGTGCATCAGTGGCAACAACCGTGCCTCCCCAATTACAGGTTAGCTAATAAAAATTAAATGAATGGTGGCTTATTTTTCTCGCTCACAAGGGCCTGTGATCAGAGTGGCCAGGCTCTAAGCACCGGGGCACGGGGCAGCACACTCCAGTGTTTGCGTTAAAGTGTCGTATAAAAGTTTGCCCCATTGTGCGGTGTGCTTCCTGGCCCACGCCGGGGGCTTACTGTCACAAAGCTAATTGTGCTTCTTTTTAGCCCCTTTGTGGTGCAGCACACTTCTCTTGTGTGTGGGGGGCGGAGGCGGTGGGAGAGAGAGGTTTGGGGGTGGTTTGAGGGACAAGGAAGGGGGGGTAAGTATTGGTAATACTGAAGGAGTAGGCACGTATGACCAACAATGGATCCCCCGGATTATGGTCCAGACAAAGACAGTGTTGCAGTAATTACAGTGCAAACAGGCCGCAATGTGTGTGCTGACGTGTGGGTCGGCAGAAGAAGGCATTGCCCTATTAGCAGCTGTGTCTCAAGAACACTGACTACTTACTGTAAGAGGAAGGTGTGTGTGTGTGGGGGGGGGGGCATTAGGATGCTCTAGAAGCACAAGGAAGAACAAGGAATCAGAGACCTGCAGGTTTTGAGCTCATTACAAAAAAGTACCTCCAGAAACAAAAAAAAAATGACAAAATAAATGATAAGGCTGGTGATCTGTTCTTTTGTTATTGTCAAAAAAATAATCTATGAAAAGACCAAAACCTCAAGACTTCCCTAAGCCGTGACTCTGTGCTCATTTGTTCCCACTGAAGAAGTAAATCTTTAAAAAGGGATCACAAATATATAGTTTCACTGTTTTTAGCAAATGTTATACAAAGAGTATTGTTGTTGGGGACTATTTTCAGCTGTGGATTTGGTGAACGTGTGAGTATTTGTCTGTGGGCTTGATTCAAAATAAACTGCAACAAGTCACCCAGTGCAACGGTGGGACTTATTTATGTGTTTTTAATAGTTCTTGGACAATAATGGAGGTCTATTGCACCGAGGAATTACTACATCAGGCCGGTAATACTTGTATTAGGATCAGTTCATTGTAAGTTTTGATCTTTTTGTAGGATTTGTTGATAAAAAGAAAAATATGAAATATCACCAGACATCTCCTCTAAACAATGTTCAATTCAGTTATCCCAAAAACACATTACAGTTATCGTATTTAGAACGAGTGGCTGTATTCTACTGAAATACTCAAGCAAGAACGTTTCACCAGTTATTCAAACAAGAACTCAAAAACAAATCCCTCACACCACCTAAGAACCATACAAATGCCTGTACTTCCTCCATGATTCTCTGAATGTTTTAAACGTCACAATGCACACATACGACCTGCACGTGTTCCGTGTTATGATTCAGTAAACCTCCAGGGCCACACACGCTCAACTACAGTTGAAACCTCCTAACCTGCTTCTATTTTACATGACCAGTGGAAGATTCTCTCAAGTCTAAACCACGTCTCGTCGGAGAGGACCGACAGTACAGAAACAGGCATGCAAAAGTGGCTGCAGCGCTGCTTCCACAGCATGCGGAGTTTCCCATCTCTCGCAGAAACACACTTAAGATTAATCAGCTGCTCGGTTGGGGATTGATCGTAAGCCACCACATGCATCAGGGATGATGTCATCAAAACTTTACAAGTTGTCAAAGTAAGGCTTTTGGTCTCAGCTAATCAGTTTCATTGAAACACCCTCATTCCTTTCATCCCCTATCCATCCATGTCTCCTTCTGTGTGCGCTTCTATCCAGCCTTCCTCCCAGCTTAGGCTGATTATCAGGAGTGGCCCATTTGCTGTATGGCTAGAAGGTAATTAGTGGGATGAGCTGGGCCGAAGGATCCTCGTCAGGGGTTAAGAAGACACATGCTGAAGTACCTCTGTCTTCTGAGGAACTGGTGTGTGTCAGGGTGGTATGACAACAATAGGAAAGAGATTTCGCTTTCCGTTCATCCAGTCAGGACCCACCGTAAAGAGGTGCACCACAGCTTAATGATTTTCAGTGGGTAACATGCATGTTTTCATGTTACAGCTGTTCCACATGTGGTATACAGTTGTCATGGTCTGAGTTTGATTTGCTATATTTGAAATATTTCATTCAGCAATGCAACTGCAAGCATATTTTCTTTTGCAAAACGCTTCAGCAGGCAGATGAGTCCTTTTGCATTCAAACTGCATCATACGAGTCCGTGTTGCTGCTTAATTGTCAGTCAGTGAGCGAAGTTTCATTATTTTACTGCTATCTCTGGCAATCGTGCTTCCTTCTCAAAACAAAGACAAACAAAAGAAACGATCAACTTTAAACGGATCATTTCTGCTGATAAGTGATCAGACGGACATCCTGACTGTACGCACAGATACAGCGATGCTTGACACGCACACACATGCACACACTGTACATCAAACGGGGACCGACATAATATACTGATGCATAGAGGCCCGACGCAACATTCAAACGTCGCTTCCCCACAGCAGATGATAGAGCACACCCTCTGCTCACGTGACTGATCACTTTAGCCCAAGGGCCTGAAAAAACTGACACATACTTCAGTTGGTAGCTTAAGCCTCTAAAGGGCAATTATTCCATTCATGTGGAGGTAATTGTGGTCCATGAATATGAAATGTTTGCCAGTAAACTCCTTTAACATTGTGAGGGCTGTGTGGATGCTCTTGGAGGAGGACAAAGCCCTGAAGGTATGGCCCATTTCCATATGTGTTAGTGGAATTGAGGAGGGCTTGAAACAGCCGCCCTGTTTACAGTAAACTCAGGGTCTCTTCTGGAAGGATAGACATGTAAACTGATTTTCCCAACTCATACTAGTCCCCCACATCCCCCACCATCAGTTGCTGTCTATTAAAGAGCTTGTGTCAAGCTTATTTTCTTGTGTGCATAGTAATGTTTTAATTCAAATTAAAATAAATGACTGACACTTGCTTGCTTTTTGGAATGAATGCATTAATGCAGCTGGTACTGAGATTGTGATTTCCCTCGTGAGAAGTAGGTTTGATTATTGATTACTGTGAGATGAGCTACCATTGCTCTTCTTAGTGCAAAACGGATACCAAAGATTAATATGTCACTGACTTCTATGGAATATAACATCTCAGTTGACATGTGTTTTAGGCATTCATTTATATTTAGTTTGGTTATATGTGTTGACGTAAAGTGAGATGCCACATCTGTGTAATTGACTGCTGACATTCTGTTTAATGTAGGAACTGAAATTAAAGCAGTCATTTTCTTACTTCGACTTATTATGATACACAGTATTTTCAGTTTGCTGTATTACAACTTTTAAACATGGCTTTTATTGACAGTTTAATGTTTTCTTAATATAAAAAATGAGCATTGCAGTAATCTATTATCAGTTGAATGTTTGCCAATGCTCCCCTGATCAGTGATAAAGATCCCTACAGGGAAGGGGGCTCTTGTGCTTTTCTTAGAAAGGAACATATTTGTTAATGTCCTCATGATTTATTAGGAAAGGGACATTCAGCCAGCCTTTGTCATGGAGGGCCCTGTGTATAGGTCCTCTCATTGGGTGACCTGGCCTAGCAGTCAGGCTTTTGGAGGTGGTGGCAGGGTTGAGGGTGATGGGTCTAAAGGGGAGTGCGGTGAGGGCTTTTGCATAAGCATGGGGCCCAATCTGCTAGGATTGCTCTGCACAGTAAGGGGGCCTCCACAGGCTTATACCGGGGGTCTTTATTTTGGGGCCCTTGCACTTTTTAACACAATTACTATACCACCCTTCTGTCCTTATCTGCCTTCCTTATTGATATGCATCGGTTGCTCTCGGGGTTGCAAAGTTTCCAGTTGCAAGCCCTGCTGAATGGGTAAACTAATTTGGGGAGTAGTCCTGACTACAGACCAGGGAGTCTGTCCACAACACAAGAATGTTGACCTTAGAAAGCAACACGGAGGGGGCGGCTAATTTAAAAGGATGCCTTTCCGGTAAGTAGAATGTGGTAAAACAGTACCACAGAGGGTTATAGTTCAAACATAGAATCCTCCTATATCTTTGAGTGCTGTTGTAAAGCCATTAGCTGATGAAACAGTCGGGGAGACGATTAGATTGTTTACCTTCACCTCTTGTCAGGATGCGAAAACAGCAGAGGCCACTGAAAATACAGGATTAATTATGCTTCCTCGTGTGGCAGGTATCCTGGAGTCCTGGAAATCATAGCAGCACCCCTGACTTCCAGTTACAGATGCACACACTTCAGTGCTTGTCTTTATCGCATTTTCCCGCATGTTACTTGGTGGATGTGATAGCGTGGGGGGGATGGGGGACGTACAGTATATTTATGAACATGCACATCTGTGTACATCTGCGTGTGATTCCCTTTAATAGCTCTACAGGCAGACACAGTAAGCTGAGAAACAGACGGTGTTTCATTAGTGATTCCTGTAATGTCAATAAAGTAGGTATGGTTAACAGGAAGAGTGTGGAATGGAGCGAGGGGGAGACGGGCCCAAGGCCACGGGACATGTCAGACCTGGCTGCAGATGATGATGATGATGATGATGTCATCACTCATGAACTGACAGGAGGAAGAGAAATCTTTGCAACAAGCACTTTGACCAGACATTGTAAAGACTGAATGTAATGTGTGTGACTGGGAAAGGAAGACATAAGAAGAAAAATGAAATGCCCAAGTCAAAGGCATACAGAATATTATTGGCTGTTAAAAAAAATAATGCTAAAGTGACAAAATATCTAAATGACAGTTCTATTTTTTTTGTAGAAAGCCAGTTTATCTCATTTCAAATTTTCATTACATAAAAAAAAGGCTTTACCAAAGCAATTAGTAAGCTTTCTTTTTTGTTGCACTTAATTTAAAGGGATACCAAAGCGATTTAGTATTGCACTTTCACAGACTTTTGAGAGACAGATTTTCAAAACAATGGACAAAATCGATGCACCAGAGGCAGAGACGCGCTAACTTTTAGTCCACAGTATGACACCACCTCAAACAAAAACAAGAAAGACATCTTTTTATGGGCTGATCTTTATGTGTATAATCAGGATGCTGCTTTAAAAAAAAACCCAGGATAAATAAAAATGTAAAATAAAACAATTTGCATTAATAAATGCATTTTGAATGTACAGTATTTGCTGTGTCCTGACAAGCAGCCCAGGCCTCAGGTTGAGGCTGACCCTGAGGACGAAGCACCATCTACTGGTCCCGTTTAGAAACACAAGCGCTCTGCCGCTCTCGGCCTCACTGAAATAGATCGTGCACTAGAGGGTGGTGTTGGATTTCTCTCCTTTGTGGAACCAGGGCTCCGTTTTGAAATCAGCCAGCAGCTCCAGCACATCAGTAATACACCATTTACAAGAGTTTACAGTTTCATTGACTCTTCTGAGGATGCTATAATGCTTCATCACACTAATCTCAGAGGAACTTTCTCCTTTTGGCTCTTGGCACTCATCAACATCTGCAGAGCCAGTCCAACAGAGACTGATCCATTTCTGCTTTACACAAATATTGATATTTTAAATAGGTTTGATTTCTGACCCCCTGTGAGCAATAAACAGTTTTACACATGTTGCTCTAATAAGAGGCCGTGTATTTTATTGGTGGTTATATGAGAAATGCAATACGGTAATAACTGTTGGCAATGGCTGTGGGAAACATTTACATATGAAGCTTTGTTGCGAACCCCCAAACCCTTTTTAAAAATACAGGCATGCTCGTTCAGTCTCTATTGTGCTGGTTCACTCGTTCACATGGGAAGTATTCTGTTCGTTTTTCTGTACCAAAAAGAGCCACGTTTTGTCCTGCTGCTGCTGCTGCTGCTGCAGGACATTCAAGCCGAACTCCAAAGCTGTACTGTGCGCCATCCAAAGTATTTCTGAGAAGGCACGGACATATTAACCTTTGAAAAAGACTGCTCCTGTCATCTGTGAAGTCTCCAGTCACACTTGATCTCTCTTTGTGTTTTAAGAAAGGTCACGGGCGAGCTAAGTGTCCCTGGGCTAACAGTGTAGCTTCTCTGAATCAATGGCATTTGGCTGGCAAGAAAGCTGCCGTGGACAGTTAATATATAGAGTATGTTGCATATCCATAATCTATTCTATTCCTTGAAAAGGAAATCTGTACTAGCGAACATGCACTTCACGCACTGAAGTGTCTGTTGTCAGCTATTAAGCAGGGTGCCTGTCCAAATGCCTGTCTTTATGTGCATCACATGATATTAAAGCCACCATGTCTCCAATTGTTACGATATTATGGCAACATTCAAATCAGCCTGACAGCGTAGGATTGTGCAAAAACGAGATGGACTCTATGTGTTGCTTTCAACCTTTTACTCTCAGTGATAACATATATGAGTAGTTCCCAACCACCCCAAGGGATATTGGAAAAAAAACACTTATTTCTGTTAACACAATTTATGCATTTTTTTCCAGGACTTTTCTCTAATCAACATGTAGCCAACTTTAGATGACTGTGGTTGTAATAATGTGCTCCTGCCAATAAGACCAAATTATTTGGATCATTGTGATTTGCAGACCTGCTCTATGGGAGAAAGAAAATAAAAAACAAATCATCGTACATACTTTGACATATTTAATAAGGTTTTTCAATTCCAAATGCAACATATGTGATGCATTTGCAGTATATACTGTAGTTAAAGGCTTTGCCTCTGTACAGATTTCCTACCGTTGCCATGCCACCGTAGGTGCCTTGATAGCTCTGCCATAATGACACAGTGCCACTATCTACTAAATAATTCCTCTCATCCTTTTATGCTGTTGTGTATTCATGGCGGTTTGTGGTATTGATTAGCCTGCTGCGTGCTGATAGCCAGAGAGGGAGAGGAAAACATCTTGAACAGTGGCCACAGAGGCCTCTATGGTGGACCATGATGCTTCTCATTGATTCCTCTGATTGACTGTTGAGAGACAGTCACTCTCTCTCAGACACCGAGGAGATGGTGGACTGCATAAGCCTGCACACTGTGGGGGAGGAAAGCTAAGCTTGTGCCTCACTTTAGGCTACAAAAAAGACTTTTTTTTTAATGTTAGGAGACATAGGAGAAATATTAGACATTTGCTTCCACGCATACCAGTTTTGGGTAGTGAAGCAGAGATTTGACATACAGTCTTCGTTCAAACGCTGTTCCTCCAAGGAGGAATCAGAGAGCATCAGAAAGAGAAGTGGAGGAGGAGGAGCAGGATTGATCACACAGCCTACCTAGTCCAGGAAATGTATTAATGACCTTCGGAAAAGTCATCCATCCCCATGACAGGCACTGGGATTCAAATCTCTCTATAGAAAAGGTACATCTTATTCTCTGTCAGCACAGATCTTTTCATTTAGTCTCCACTCAGTGAAAATTTACATTTCTAAAATATGAAAATCATGTCAAACGTTAATGTTTATTCAGACTTACAACTGACAAACACAGAATGAATACATTTATTTATATGTCACAATATAAGTCTTTTTTGTTTACCTTATACATGTACTCAGTGACATCACAATTGGTCATCACAGAAAAGGGTTGTCAATATAAACTATAAACCTGATCATAAGACCATTACAAGTCTATGTGTCCTCCTCAAAAGACAAGTCTTCATATTATTTACATAAATGTGATTATATCTTGTTGTGATATGAATATTACTCATAAAGATTCGTTTCAGCTTTGAAAATGTGTATGAACGGTGTTCCTCCAACTGCCAGTCAGCTGGGTGTTGTTGGGTGTTCGAGTGGCCAGTCAATCACTGCTGGGTCAGTAAGGGTCCCAGCTGTCCAGGTGACGTAGTGTACTAAACGAGCCACCATCTGGGCCGACAAGCATGCTGGTATATGAAGTCCTAAAGTTAGGGTCATCGAAATGAGCTGAATGAAAACGTGAATACATTAGCGTTTCCAGAAGTATTCCGTGTGGCTTATGTCTTACAGAGCCGCTGCTAACTCATCTCACTTTCACATGTAGTCAGACAGCGAGCAGAACGCACGTTAAGACTCACGAAAGAAACTACAAGTCCCACTGTAGCCGACGGTGTGCGGCGTTCACGCTGCCTCCTCCTCGCCAGAATTTACCTCGAAGCTTGAAAGTTGTGACTAAGACTTGCTTGTATATTTGTGTGTCCGGGGAAGCACACCGAGAATATAAGGCCAAGCCATGTCAAGTGCTGATTACTTATGCATTTTATGACTCAAGTAGCACAGAGCTGCTTTAGATTATAGACGTATAAAGAGTATGTATAAGTCTTAATTGATATTCTAATTGACACATGAACGTATCCACCGAATCCTTTTGTGTAATCACCACATACATATCACGTTTTATCCTATCACGTCTAATCTCAGTAGCTGGCGAGATCACAATTAGACACATTCGGCGTTACCTCTGCTTTATCGGCACACCGAACTCTGATTTACTATCTACTGTGTCCGACGGTCTTTGAAGGCAGCACCGTCTCACCAGCAGCCATCGCTTCAAACAGACTTCACTCAGCAGCGGCCGCCGCGCTGAGAACAACAGGCTGCCTCCCTCCGTCCCGTGTGAGTGTAACAGACCGTCTGCACCTTTTCCTGCGAGTTGTGTCAAATAACGCCTGTCGCCGTTTTAGTCGACGACGAGGCTTGTTGTTGCAGCGTGTCGGGAGTGTCTCGTGTTGACTCGGGGGTTTTGGTTCTTTCCGAAGTCCTGACCGAGACGTTTGTTGGACAGCGTGGTCTTTTGTTCTCTAGGTGTATGTCTCGTTTTGACAAAGGGGGGCTGCTGGGGGCTGGGGGGCTGCTGCTGGGTGTCATTTAGCCGCTGCGACACTTTGACACCGGTGCGACTGTTTGTTCGTGGAGGCTGTTTGTGTTTTTGCTCGGGTGTTTTCTTGTGTCTTCTGGTTTTTAGCCATGTGAAGTGACCAGTTTAATCCAGAGTGGGAGATATTCCCAGAATGCCAGAAGTGCCAAAGGGTCATATTTTCTAGGTATATAAGCGTGTCTACATGTGGCAGGTGGCAACCATTCTTGATATTTGCTAATGTTTTAAGTCACTCATCTTTTTTTCCCCCCCTTTCTCTCTCTCACCTTTCTAGGATGCTGCACAGCGATGGGACAAAAGAAACACAAAACACCTTGTGAATCAAGGCTGCTCTCTAACAAAGAGCCATAAAATCAACATCAGCCCGAGACCCTGAATTAAAGGGACATTGGAAAGACAACACCGTTGCAGTTATTTGTTACATGTTTTTTGTTTTTTTTTAGGTGTTTATTGTAAACCATTAACTCCTTGGGCAATATTCTGAATATTTCGGCGCTAATGCTGAGCTTTTTCAGAGAGGTTTCTTGTGGCAGAACTGCTGTAAATAGCTATGTGGAATAAAACATGCCCATAGCTGGTGGGGTTCAGTCCGCCCCCGGTGCAACTGGCTCCACTGTGTCCTCAATGTGGCACTAGCTACTGACCGTCGGCACAGCCAGGTCGACGGAAGCTGTCTCCAGCAGCAACATGACCTCGTCGGACAATAACGAAACCGGGAGTGACCTGTCTCTGGAGATCCACGAGCTCCAGGACCAGTACACGGACCCAGAAAACTGCTTCAAGTCCAAAAGCTTACCCATCCTGAATGAACCCTGTCGGCTGGATCGAAAGGCCGCAGAGCCTCAGCTGGTCAACACCACCCACGCCAGTGTGGCTGCACAGACGTGCAGCGAGCTCCAGCCAAAGACCCCAGACTCTAGCCAGGCGGCGACTCCCTCCTCCAGGGCAGACTTCTCCCCCTCTATCTCCAGCATGGTGGGGCTCAGCAGCTCTTTACCTGTGGAGGGCAACAGGGCCGCTGGCTCCGGGGGTAAAAAACTTGGTTTCTCCCTCACCCGCCTCATCCACATCCCAGCCAGGAAGTATGTGCGGGTCATCCTTAGGGACTCCCGCTGCTTCCTGTTCTGCATGTGCTACCTGACCTTCATTCAGTCCCTGATGGTTTCGGGCTACCTGAGCAGTGTCATCACCACCATTGAGAAGCGTTACAGTCTGCGCAGCTCGGAGTCCGGCCTGCTGGTCAGCTGCTTCGACATTGGCAGCTTGCTGGTGGTGGTCTTCATCTCCTACTTTGGCGGCAGAGGTCAGAGGCCACGCTGGCTGGCTGTGGGTGGTGTGGTCATTGCTATAGGGGCAGCATTGTTTTCCCTGCCCCACTTCATCTCGCCACCCTACCAGATACAGGAGATTAACTCCTCAGCAGGCCACGAAGGCCTGTGTCAGAGCGGCAACAACAGCGGGCGTGAGCTGCTCGACGTGGCATCGTGCCCTCGCGACCAGGAGGGCAATGAGCACAACCTGTATGTGACTCTGTTCATCTGCGCTCAGATACTTGTGGGCATGGGGTCGACGCCAATCTACACCCTGGGTCCCACCTATCTGGACGACAATGTGAAGAAAGAAAATGCATCGCTCTACTTGGGTAAGACATTCTGAATGTACTAGATTAATGGCATGTTTAACAGTTAGGTGGGTTTTACACAGCCGGACATCCTGAATCTCTGAACAAACACAGAAGACGGGCTGCGTTTTAGACTTGAGCAGCTTCACCAGTCTTGCCCTGCAGTTCAAACTGTGCAGCTCTAGTGCATGACAGTGTTGGTGGCCTCAGACATAATTAGTGCCAAGTATCCCAGCTGATTTTAATTTCCATTGTAGATTTGCATTTTGATATATTTAGAAGACGGCCATTAACTGGTTTGGTCTTGTTATTTACGAGTATGTGCATGTATGTAAGCCCACAGA
>JAVQJF010036443.1:0-27322 GCA_036023855.1 Gadopsis marmoratus
TCTCCGCCTCCATCGTCCACTGCACCTGGGCAGGGCTCCGTGTCCGGTCCGACAAGGCTGCTGCCCGAGCCGAGAAGTTCGGTATAAACCGATGATAGAACCCCGCCATTCCCAGGAAATACCGGAGCTGCTTACGGGTCTGGGGAAGTGGACAGGACTCAATTGCCTGAATCTTCTGTACCTGCGGTTTCACCACCCCTCCTCCAATGGTGAAGCCGAGATACTGGGTCTCAGTCCTTGCCACGGCACACTTAGCTGGATTGATGGTCAGCCCGGTAGCCTGCAAGCAGTCCAGGACCTCCTTCAGGTGTCTGACATGCTCCTCCCAGGTCGCACTGTAAATGACAACATCATCCAGATAGGCACAAGCAAACCCCGACAATCCCCCCAATACCTGGTCCATTAGTCGTTGAAAGGTAGCCGGGGACCCATGCAACCCAAACGGCAGAACGGTGAACTCAAACAAGCCTCACGGCGTCCGGAATGCCGTCAACTCCTGAGACCGTCGGGTGAGCGGCACCTGCCAATAACCCTTACACAAATCAATAGTGGTTAGGTATTTTGCCTTCCCCAGGCGCTCAATGAGGTCATCAATCCGGGGTGTAGGGTAGGAATCAAACTTAGACACTCTGGCCAGTCTCAACTCAAAACATTTACAAAACATGGGAAATTGAAATCAAGAATACTCCAACAACAACAACTTATATTCCCCCCCAAAAATCATGCTTTAACCACTTCCCGGCTCCCCCCTGGGCTGGCAGGTAGTTGGAACTTGCCAATCAGTTCACCCAGTTCATAAGGCGTGCTTTCCTTGGAAGCCATCTTTTGCTCATTTCCCCCCGAGAGGACTCCAGCAGCCGAATCGCAGACCCCCCAGCACCGGTAAAACAAAAAGAATTAAACAACTCAATATAACATAAATAATGTTGATGAACAAAAGCCAAATGTGTGTGCTACTCATAACCAGTGTACTGTCAACTAAATAAACCATGAGTATGCTGCAATGTGTCGTTATTGTCTAATACTGCAAATCAAGATAATATATAATTGAACTAATGTGCTCGGGCGTGGGGTTACCGTAACTTTTATCTAGGTGTGTGGCTTCCGCTGGAGCCATCACAGTAACCAAAGTAATGTCTTGCTTCTTTAAATCCAATCCCATCAGAGTTAAATAATTCTAAGAGTGGGCAAATATATCTTCAATAACTGAATTCCAACAAGAAGTCAATGAACAATCAACAAATCTCCAGTTTTGCATGGATTTGCACTGATCAGTGATGGAAAGTCAGTAATGGAGTCAAATTGTGGATTTAATTAGTCTAAACATCGGCACTGTCAAATATATATGGATTTGTCTAAACACTGACAGGGCTTTATCATGATATTAACACTGACAATTTTTTATTTGGGAACTCCAGCTCGGATCCTACTAACACAACTTCCTGTTGAATTTTGTCTGCCGCTTCCTTCTCTCTTTCAGCTACAACCAGCAGTAATTATTCCATTGAGAGTTCGAGCGAGTGAGGTTGAGTGAGTCTGCAAAAGTCTGTGTTTGGTTTTAAGCACCTCCAAATTGCAGATCACCTTGTCTGATTGTAATCGCCATTGCCTCCATCTTGTGCCACTCCAAGTATGTAATTTAGTTTGCGATATTGATGCTGACAGATGTGGAGAGAGCAGATAAGGATGCAGAGATAAGCAGAGGCAAGGATGAGGACAGGCAGGTGAGAGCAGAGAAGACATTGTGCAGGCAAAAGCCCTGAATTTCTTTCTCTCTAATTTCATACCTGCAGACAGGTGCTTGGCAGGGCAGAACATGCACGTGAGAGGTGGAAGAGGCAGGCTGAGGGAGGGTGGGAATGAGGAAGACCTTCAGAAGAGATCAAAGAAGGTCACGCTATTCCTCCCCTGCTTCCCCCCTCTCACGCTCTCCCTCCTCCACTGATCTGGAAACGATAGATTTCATTCCTGCTTTTGCAAGAGGGGAAGTGGTGTAGGATTACCAGGGTGGGGTCTGAGGATGTGGAACTAAGATCAAACCACAGGACTCGTTTTGACACTCAAAATCAAAAGTGAGCAATGAAACGTCTGCAAACCAGGAGGTGAATCACTTATAATAAATAGTTAATCGACTAGAACAAACACTACAATAAGATTCAGCTCCCATGTCTCTCCTCTTTGGATAAAATTCAAGAAGGAAATTAGGGACATATAGGTTATGACCAAATACCTGCAAAACTAATGACTTTCCCATCAGCCTCAGCTGCACTTTGTTTTGCCTCCCAAAGGAAGTTCTGAAAAAGTGAGATTTGAGTTGCGATTTAAATGTGGACAGATCAGTGGAGTCGCGGATATTTTTGGGGAGAGAGGTCCAGAGGGAGAGGCAGCTATGGAGACGGCTCTGTCACCCCAGTTCCAGTGCTTGGTCTGGAATGGTGGAGACGGGAGGTTGGCATTACAGGAGCGGAGGCTGCGGGAAGGAGTATGGTGGTGGAGCAGGTCAGTGAGGTAGGAGAGGGTCTGATTATGAAGACCTTTGTGGGCGAGGAGAAGGATTTTGAAATGCACCCATTGTGGGACAGGGAGTCAGTGGAGTTTCTGGAGGACACTGGTGAGCAGAGTTCTGGATATACTGAAGATTATTTAGAACTTTGGATGATACACCATAGAAACTGCTGTTGCAGTAATCAATCCTGTGTGATGACTTCACTGCCAGTCATCTCCATCAGCTTGATGAGTTCCACCTGTGCCTTGTTGGCCGCTCCACGAGAGGCATTTAAGCCTTGCCTTGCCCTGAGGCGTTTGTCCTTTGCACCTCACCTGTGAAACTTCTCAGTCCTCTGTGTTTGACTTTTGGGCCTGTTCTTGGATCTCTTATTCCTCCCGTACTTGGACTGCCGCTCATGCTTGGACTCGTATCTGCTCTGGTTGCCTGGTGGTTAAGACTCTCTGTTTGTGGATGTTTTGCCTGGCTTGTTGGATCATCTGATTTCATAGTAAAAGTGACTTTTAATTGAAAACCTGTGTCCAGTGTGTTTTATGCGCTTGGGTCACCTCTGAGTCTCCTGCCGTTACATCCTGGAGTTAATGAAAGCTTGGATTAAGGTTTCGGCAGCAGAAAAGGAGAGTGATGGGCTATGTTCCTTAGGTGGAAAAAGGCAGATCTGGTTATTTGTTCGACAAGGTGTTCAAAGGAGAGGTTGCTGTCACAAATAACCCCGAGGCTGTGTGAAGAGGGAGACAGAGTGGTGTTATTGACGGTGAGGCAGAAGTTGTGAGTGGTTTTGGTGAGGGATTTGGAACCGATGATCATGTCTGATTTGTCACAGTTTAGTTTGAGGAAGCTGGCTTGCATCCATGATTTAATTTCAGTGAGGCAGTTGGTCAGAGTGTAATGAGTTTCAGTGGTAATGAATTTAGGGAAGATGTAGAGCTCAGCATCACAGTGAAACTGGGGACCATAATGACAACTTATGTTACCAAAGAGGAGCAAGATGAACAAGAGGACCAAGCACTGAGCCCTGGGTGACGCCTTGGGACAGAGGAGTGGAGGTGCAGTTAGGTTGCTATAGATGGTGTCGATTTTTATTTTTTATTTTTTTGTTTGAAACTACAATAGAGTTGAGAAATGATTTTGAGGTGTTGTCGCTGGGTTTGAGGAGTCTATTTATTGTCGAAAAGAGCCTTGGGGTTGGTGAAGCCAGAGTGTATGAGGTGAGATAGTAGGTGGTCCGGGCAGAGATCTTTGAAGGTAGTCGGTTTAGGCATGGGGATGCACTATTTTCTTGCAGTTTGCACTTACAGGATTTCATTTGGTGAAGTTCTGGTGTATAGATCGAGACATAGGGAGAGTGTTTCCTTATAACAATTGACCAGATCAGAGGGGTTATCAGATGGTGGGTGTAACGGAGTTCCTCTTGGGCTCAGTTACATGTAGTGACTTATACTTACCTGCCTTATACTTACCTGCGCTCCAGTGGGCGAACTTCCTGCCGGTGTACGGTCAAAAGGGTCCCCAGGGACACCTATGGCCTATTTATGGTTCCGGGAGGGGTTCATCTGGTATATGTGATGCGGGGGGAGGTGGAAGGTGTAAATACAGTTTGTTATGTTGGCTTTGTGTGTATTTCATTATGTACGGTATGGAGGGGGAAATTGGTATAATGTGAATGTATGTTAAAATGTTATTTATTGGGGAGTAAGGGGTTTTCTAAGATTAGTAAAGAAGGGCACATTGGGTGACCCCTGTGGGTGGTAGCACCCGAACTGGGTGGGACTATAAAAGCCATCAGGTGTGATGATTGAGGTGGTTGGTTTTGTCGGGGAGACAGGTGGTAAATGCTGCAGTATGTTCAATGTATGCTTTGCCGAATGTTAATACCTGGATGGAATCGTGCCAAATTCGCTCCCTCTGTGTCTGCTGTACTTTTAGTCAAAGGGCCGCTTGGACAAGCTTACAGTGGGGGAAGGGAAACAGACATTGTACTGACAAGAGAGGCTGAAAGAACTGAGATGGAGATGTATTTGAGATTTCTGAAGGATATTTTGCAGGATGGGGATGTCAATGTCCATAGTGACAAACAGGTGATCAGAGGTATTGAGGTTAAGGATGGAAAGTTGTTGTATTGTAAGACCAGTGGCGCAAACCAAATCCAGCATGTAACCATGGCTGTGAGTGGGAAAGTTGAAGCATTGCAACAGTTCCAGGAATTCTGTGGAAACTTTGCAGTTAGTGTCATTGAAGTGGATATTAAAATCACCCAGGAGGAGAATGGAAGGTGTAATGGCAGATAGCTGGGTCAGAAAATTTGAGAAGTCAGAGAGAAAAGAGGGCTTTGGTTTGGGGGGGGGGGGGTGCGGTAGATGACGGTTCCAGCCATTCTTCTGTATAATGTTATACTTCACTATAACAATAGGCATCCTATTTCAAGGCTTTATGGTATTTAATTTATGCAGATGCCTCTGCGCGGCCATAATTGCCATCTGTGGAGGCTTTATGGTGCTGTTGGACATTGTATATTTATGACTGCAGTCCCTTTATGATTTCTCTACTGTAAAAGAATAACAGCCTGGCAAGTAGAGGTGGAGCCCCCCGACCATTATTTATTGTGGTGTTGTACCTCAGAGACACGCAGCCGCGATACGGGACAGGAGGCATGTGGGAATTAAATTACACCTGAAATTTAGTGATCCTTCAAAAGAATGGGCTCCCTTGTTGGATAGGTTTACCTATGTTTCAGCAATGAAGTTCCCCCTTTGGAAATGTGTGCAGGAGTAAATTGCAAAAACAGGTTGGAGGGAGCAAGTGAAAAATTCCAAATTAAGTGTTGAGGTGGTTTGTGGGTGCAGTGTGTGGTTGACATGTTGGCTCCTGCATTTTGGGCTCAAAACGACCCTCCTGAAGGTTCTGTAAAAGAGATGTCTAATTACCTGTTGAGATGTGGTTTGGGTTGAAGCAGCTCTTGTGACAGTATGTCTTTCTGCTTGATGAGGAAATTATAGCCTACATTCCCTTGATTTGCATCTTGAGGTCTTTACCTGCTGCTTCACCCGTTCCTCTCTGTAGCTTTGAATCAGGCAGTGGAAGAAATTCCCCCTCATCAGAAGTGAAGTGGGTTTATTTTATCTGCTGCCTGGAGGAGGTAGAGGTTTTTGAACCTCAAATTCACACATGAGAAATATTTTCATTGCATTTGATAGTAACACCCTGCAATAAAAATGGATCACAAAAGCAGACTTAGCGCCTCACGCTTTATCATCTGCACTGTGTTTCCAGAGCTGAGTTATAGTGATGTTTTGTGCAGGAGTGTGTTGAGGAGTGAACCCGTGACGTGAGATCAAACAGCATGTACATCTGTGTGTGTGTGTGTGTGTGTGTGTGGAGGCAAAGAGGGCAGATACAAGGCAGGGAGGATTATCAGGCTGCCCTTGATAACACACAAGTGGCTGATCTTGGGGATTAGGGTCTGACGCTGTCCCTGAATCCACCACTTCCTACTCTGTACACACGCACTCAGCTACACAAACACAATTCCTGTCCGGGGAGTTGCAATATCATGGCAGAGCTCAGGTTACTGTCCATGTGCACAGCTCTGGGATGTGCAGAGTTAGGAATATAGGATGAAATAGATAGTCAATGTAATATTCTGCCAGTTCGTGCAGAGGTGAGGGGTTATTGATGGAGCTTTGTTGTTCGAGGCATATGTCTGACTGCCTCAGGATTCCTGTTTGATTTACAGTTTAACGGCCTGTTGCTGGAGAAATGAATAATGCCATTACAGAAGAAAATGTGGGGAAAAAAAAGAATTTTATAGCACAAACAAAATAAGCAACCGCTCTCTCCACAGCACATTCTTAAGTGACGACAATTCATCTTCAATTTCACACCAGAGTTTTCCCATGTAAGACCCCCGTAAAGTGCTTGAGTGAACTAAAACTCTCCATGGTTGCTGTTGGTGTTTGCGGTGGGGCCTAGAGAGAGAGAGAGAATGGGTTGACATTTATGGATGAGGTTCTCCACTATCAGGTTTTAAGAGTTGTTACAAGCAGGGAGCCCCTCTGCGTGCAGCATTAAGGGCCGAGTGCGGAGACTGAGCTGACAGGATCTGGGGGTGGCTGCACTGTATTCACGGAGGCTTTGTAAACTGTGGCTGTGATGTGCACATCCATCACGGCCCGGCGGCATGCTGCGTTTCAGGATGGGGGTGCATTTGTTATATTGACGTGGCCGGGAGGGGGGGACAGGAGGAGGGAGAAAGGTCAGGATTAGGGGAGTGAGGAAGAGCAAGCTGGGGTCAAGATTAGGGTGTTGGACGATATAGACAAGGTGGGTTGTGGGTTGTGGGTTGGGGGTTGGGGTTGGGGTTGGGGGGGGTTCAAGATAAGGAGATTTTTATGTGATTATTGGGGGATAAGGCTCCATGGAAGCAGCCTAGCCACTGAAGAACTCTTGCTCTTTGCATTATGGGGATTTGTGGAACAAGGGTTTCTGAGGATGATGCCGAAGGCCACATTTCAGGAATTTCATTAACGAAACAGGGGCAGACTAAATGAGGTAAACATGTTTTAAGTAACTTTAAGGACTTTTAAGTATCTTTACCATCATTGCAAACATTGCTTCAAAGGTAGAGGTTAAATGCAATTTAGCTGCATCTGTTTACCATGCATGTATCATAGTTATGAGTTGTATCCCTTTTAGCCGATGAGTACTACTAAACGTCTTAACTTATAATTTGCAGCAGTGCAGAGTTTCTTTGTAGCAACAAATGCCGTGCAAAAGACCAAAATCAGCAATAATAATAATAATGCATGTTTCAGTACTTTCTCAGCTGTCTGTGGCCTGTCTCGAGAATATATTATTTTATTTAAAAAAAACAGCCTAAACAGCTGGGAACTATAGTTCTTTACTCAAAAAGGAGAAAATTGTGAATTTGTTGGGAACTATTTTTAGCTCTGGATTTGGTGCTCTAGTGAATATTTCTAGCAGCAGGACAGCAGAATTGGGATCGACTTAAACTAAACTTTAGTGCCCATGTTCGTGCTGTGGCTCATTGATGTGTTTGTAATAGTTTTTTGGATAACAAGGAGGTCTATGGCACAGAGGAGTAAGCTATATCATTCTTCGTCTACATAGACTTGTTAGTAGGATCAATCAAACTTATCCTTTAAAGTTATTTTCTTGTACATTATTTGTGTACGCCTTGCATCCACAATGAGAAACATTTTATTCCTTTAATGATAAAATGACCACTGTCCCAAATGAAGTCACCAATTTTTGCAATACCTTTCTGTAGAAGGCAGAAATTTAAGAACTCAATATAATTCTAACAATCATAAAAAACACCCCAGTGAGTCATCTTACTTCACTTCCTGTCCCACTTGCTATGAAGCTCACCCTGTGTGAGCTTTTCAGCCTAAACTAGGGACTCTTCTGTTAGCAGCTGTGCACCACCAGTTCAAATCATCCACATTATTTATCACTCCTGTTTGAAGGAACTATCTCTTCTGTAGAACGTGAAGAACGTTCTCAGAGTGTTCGGTGGGTTTTCCAGAGCAAACAGGACTTTGTTATTGGAAAGAGATGTTAATATTTTAGCATAAGTTTTCAATCTAGTGAGCAGCACAACCAAAATTCCATTCACCTCCATTGTGTTGGGGCGGCGGCAGAGGTCTCCAAGATGGATATTTTGCCATTTGGTTGAACCAACCCTTTAAACACAGAAAAACACATGAGTCTGACTTTTCATGTATAGACAACAATGGGGGAAATGATTATTTTGTGTGCCTGCTTCCCTCCACCACCCTGTAATCTGGGCTAACCAGGGTGTCTGGTGTTGAGGAGGGGGGGTAGTTTTGGGGGTGGACAGGGAGGAGCAAAGCTGTCAAGGGACATCAAAGTGAAGATGGGGGGGGACACAGAGATTAGTCTGCATGGTGGAGTAGAATGAGCAAAAGCATAGGTCAGGAGCAGGGCTGCATGGAGAGCATGACAAGATAACAACAGGTCTGAGCTAATTATCTTGTTTCCAGACCTTGTCAGACTCTGGCATGTAGACATTACCGTCTGCACGATGGGAATCTTCAGCGTGAACACAAGGCATCGCCGCGTTTGGGACAAATACAGATAAACCCCTGCCAAACACAATACTGAAACATAACAGTAATCCAGGTTGATATGGAGAGTGCAGAGAGGTCTTTATAACCCTCTGGGAGGATTGCTTTATCTCAAATTCCATCTGAGAGCCAGTGGGTAGTTCAGTGTGTCAGTCACAGAGACAGGCTTTTCTCCTGCAGCCAAACCCTCCAATCACACATAATGATTTCCATTTGTAGCTGCAGATGGAGGGAGAACCTTTGTTTATCCCAACACAAATCGCTTCCCCAGACTGAAACTGAAATAACTTAAGCCCTCAATTCAATGATAAGTGGTCTCAAACGTTCTTCTTCTTTTGGCTCCAAACCAATAAACAAGATGTTTGTAGCCGAGTTACATCCCAGAAATATAACAATATGCAGTTGACGGAAGGTTTTTTCCACCGCAAATAAGATTAGGAAATACATGCAGCCGTTTAATTTCTGCAGCCAGTAATGAAAGAACAGAGAGAAGAGAAGCAAGAAGTGGAAGAGGAGAAAAGGAGAGGAGAGGTGGAGGAGGAGAAATAGGAGGAGGAGGAGGAGAGGAGCGCTGGGTGTAAATCACATTGAGACCTTTCTGTTTCACACCCCACTGCAGCTGAAACCAAACGTCCGCAGCCGAACATCTGTTGCGTTTGGCCGCTGCAGCCTTCCCACTGCTCCCCTCCTCTCCTCTCCTCTTCGGCCGACCTCTCTGACAAACCATTTGATTCTCCTCCCACGAAAAGGTTTTATCCATCTCTTGCATATACTAGATCCTTGACCTGCGAGGACGATGAAGAGGAGGCCTGGGCGGGGGGCCCGGGCCCGGCCCTGAATGCTAAGAAGAGCATACAATCATATGAGCTTCTCTGTGAGAAGACGCTGCCCTGCTGAAACGAGAGCATTGGCTCGTCACATATTTCTCCAAACACAACAGTGTCTGGCTGTAATGTGTGGTTATTATGGATCATAGCTTTGCTGATTCAGTGATGATCTCATGCTCTTCTGGCACTACATTATCTTCCAGCAGTCCTAGACAGCATCTCAAATTCTTGTTTTTCTGGACACACGGAGCAAAGAAAAATGAACTCTCAGTCCAGTGAAAGCATTTTTTAAAATGTGCTTAAAAAGGGATTTTATGAAAATACTTTCCTTGTGGAATATTAAATGATTCTGGTCACCTTACTTGTTAATGTCTGTTTAGACATCTGACCTGCGTCAAGAATTCAAAAATATCTGCTACATGACTGCCTTGAAAGATCCTTACTGAATTCTTGTGAAACTTTTTCAAATCTGCAGTGAAGAAAGAGTAAAAAGAATGAAAATTAACAAAACAAAGACAAAACAACAAAGAGAAAAGAGATCTTAAAAGTAATCCGAAGATATATAAGGGCTCCAGTTTAGTAGGATCATGTTTGTGCCTACTTAATACAGATTATGTCACTTTGGTTGGTTGTTCTTTCTCAGTTTATGTTTGCTTCATCTATATTTTCTCTTTCTGACTGTCTTGTCCCTGTCAGGGAGCTTCCTGTCCTTCTGTCTGTCTCCAGCACCTTGCATATCAGCTTCAGAGTTGCTATTTGTCTCCTCCCAGCCCCCTGCTCCTGCTGTCCTGTCAGGCATGTGGTCCAATAATAGCCTGACCAGGTAGCTCAGCCATGTGGAATTTGACATTTTGTCCCGGGGCATGTCGGGCCCCCGGTGCGATCATGTGAGTGGACAGGAGACAGCTAGTGACAGGGATTTTCCAGAGCATGTTGCACAGTCTTGGATCAGTTTTATCATCAGCAACTGCAGACTATTTAATGGATAAGGCTGGCATTGTCATATATGTTAAATTATTATCAATAAATCTTGACATTGGTTGATCCTGATGTCAGCATGATGTCATCAATATTGGGCATATATACACCCATGAGCCATAACATTGTGACAGCACGGTCACTCTGACCGGTCTGCAGCTACGCAGCACCATATGCAACAAACTGCGATGCTCTGTGTGTTCTGACACCTTTCTATCAGAACCAGCATTCACTTTTTCACCAATTTGAGATACAGTAGCTTCTGTTGGATCGGGCCACACGGGCCAGCCTTCGCTCCCCACACGCATCAGTGAACCTTGGCCGCTCATGACCCTGTCGCCAGTTCACCGGTTTCCCTTCCTTGGAGCACTTTTTGTAGATACTGACCACTGCAGACCGGGAACACCCCACAAGAGCTGCAGTTTTGGAGATGCTCTGACCCAGTCGTCTAGCCATCACAGTTTGACCCTCGTCGAAGTCGCTCACATCCTGCAGCAACAAAAAACAAGGACTGTTGGGTTTGAATATTTAACTCAGGAAAGTGGATATTAAAATATTTCTGTATGCATAACATATTATCTGCTTTCAATTCCCCTCTCAGGCAGCATCACAGTCAACTGGAGTTTATCTGTTGTCCGCAGTAAACACACTGTAAGAGCCTCAGACATACTGTAGATATGTATGTGTGTTTTTAGACATTTTTATAAATTTCTTTATCCCTCACAGATAAACCTTTCCTCTAATAAAATCTGTATACCTATCAAAGCAGTGAACTGACACCCAGATAAGCAGATAGCACACAAACTGTACATGCATAAAGCACGGCTATTGCACTCTACATACTTCAGCCTCCTACACTTCTCCTCATTCGCCCTCCCATCTCTCTTCCTCTCTCTCCAAGGAACTGCAGAGGTGGGGGCAGAGTGATTCACTGAGTGGGGAGGAAGGAATGTGTATGAGCGCCACATGTCTTTTCATTTACATGTCTTACACTCATACACACATGCATGCTCATGGCGACAGGTGCGGCGTTGCAGGAGAGTATGTGGCGCTGAAGGAGGCCCTTGTTACCGTTGGCACCAGACACTCAGCTGTGCCCGGTCCCACCACTGGAGGCTGTGTGGTATATGGTGATATATGGGCTGCTGTATAGGAACAGACGTGCCATCACATTTAGTCATTATAGAGTAACAGTGCAAAGCTCTGTATTCTGTCCAAGTCTCAAAAGAAAGTACTGACCTCGATATGTCACCATATTCAGAATATTTAACCCATTAATTATCCAAGACATTGTTTTTGACATGTGTTAAAGGGGCAGTTCACTATGGTATCTAGCCATGCAGCTTGTTTTTGTTAAGATACTCGTCTTTGAGCTTTCTGCCTCCTCCCCAGTGTGGATTATCTCAAGTAACGAGGGACAGCGTTTCTGGAAAGAGATGTTGCAGTTAATTAAAGGTTTTATTGCTGGGAGCACCACAACACATGCAATGAACAATTTTCATAAGCACTTTTTCTTCAGTACAAAGTAGTTTCAACACTACTGTTCACAGCGAGGTCTGGGGATTCTTCAAAATATTGGGGTCAGGGTTTCTAGAAAAAGCTGCTGCTCTTGAATTCTTGAATGTTACATTACATTATGAGTGTCAGAGACAGACTTGGAAAATAAAACCAAAATCTGAGATTCATCCTTATATAAATTCTCAAAAAACATTTGTCAGTATCTTCGCTATCTACTCTTTCTCAGTTATGATCTTAGCCCTAGCGCCCCCTATTGGCCATCTGCCACTGCTATTATCTCTCTTCTTTCCTTCCCATAAGGTAATCTCATTGATTTCTCATGTCGTTTAGCTCAAAGTATTTATTAGTAAAAAAAAATGTAATTTTATCTTTAAATGGCAACTCCTGCAAGAGGGAATTATTGTCCATTGTTGTTTCCCTTTTATTGAATTTAGCTTCACCTTTAGAGTCACTGTTGCATGATCTGAAATATTTGGAAATATTTAATTGTTGATCAGGATGGGATGTTCATTCCCAGTCAGGTATAGCTCACGTTTAAAATTTTTATCTTACATTGTTTATCATTTTGTAGTTAAGTTAAGTAGCTAAGAAGACGCCGCATTCAGCCTGCCGCCATTGCTCACGCGGCCAGAAGTCCCGCTATTCAAGCCAAAGTACATACAGTCTTTGAGTAGATGTACCACTAGACATAAGTGAGAATATGCTTTCTTATCATTGGGGTGAACCGACCCTTTAAGCTCAAACACATCACCAAGAGTTGGAGAAACTTTGTAAATATTAGTATTTCATTCATGGAGTTGACAGCTTTGGCCCCATTTGGTAAAAACAGAAACATATCACTGTCATTGGGGGGGGAAAATTGCGTACCTCTAAAATGTCAGTAGATGAAAATTACAGTGTTTTTAGCTTGACATCCACACATCTTTTAAAACGCTAATTGGTTATGAAAAGGTTTAATAAACCCGGGAGTTGAAGAATGTTGGCAACCTTCATGAAAGACCATTAAGCAGCAGCTTTAACTGAAGTAAAATAACAGAAAATCATCAAAATGAGGTCATGAAGGGGTTAGGGACTTTTCAGTTGATGGCGATGACATGAACCCATTTTCCAAAATGACACAGTTCTGCTGACAAATACCTAAACTGTACTTTCACATGTGAGTGTGTATATTTCTCTGTTCGTCTTTCATCCATGCTCTCAGGGGGGAAGAAGGTTTTGCTGGCGGGAATGAGGAGAGGACAGCGACTGGCCAATGAGCCAATTTGTCAGAGACTCAGAAGACAGCTGCGTCCTCTGAGAGCAGTGGTGTTAACAGATGCATACAAATGTTCCCACTTTAATTAAAATCACCTGGAAATATTGAGGTAGTTTACACTCTGTTTCCGTGTGTGCAGCATGTGAAGCCTGGCGGGGTTGGAGCTCATCAGGAGCTCCGTCCACCTCTTCTAATAGCTCCAGTGAGGAAGGGCCTCAACTGAACCAGTAGCGTTCATAAAACGTCTCTGTAGTAAATATGAGTGTATTTAAGCAAATATGAAAATAATGGATGAGGTGGAGGTGAGTTTATTATTTCCTCTATCAGAACACTACAGAGTGTATTATCACACTTATACCATGCTCACCTACCACAGGCAAAAAGAACAGTTGTGTTTAAATGATCATCCATTTTGTTGTTGTCATTCTAAGCCATAGATAGGTCCATTTCACCACTGACAGAACAGTTCAATTATTCTGATTTAGGACACACGTGCATTGATCTGCTGGGGCTTTCAAGCTCAGAGTTCGTGGGTTGCCCATCAAAGTTACCTTTTTCATAGCAACTCTAGGAACGGTGACGTCAGTGGTCAGTCCACCACAAATATCTGAACAACCGTTGGATGGATTGCAATGAAAAGCCCATTGATGTTATCATTATTATTTTAATTTTGTTAATGAATTACTATAATTGCCTACCATTTTCTTATTTCTAGCTAACCCCAGTTCATGCTAACCCCCTCAACACATCTCCAAAGACCTCAAAGCCACCATCTGGATTAAAAACATTACATCTGCTGAACAATAAATAAATTATTTGTAAGACATGAACCAAAATCAAAAAGGGATTTTTAACAGTTATATTAAATGTTACTTTACATTATTTTAGATTTTCATGTGCAATAACACATTTGTATTTTTCTTGTATTGTACAAAAAGAGCAAGGACATCTGTCCTTTCTAGCCACTGTCTTTCTCAGGGTCAGGAGATGGAGTTGCAACTTGGGAAACAGGTAAGAAAAGTATTTTTAGCCGTTTTGACAACCATGGTAGAAATACAGAAAAATTCCCACCACGCAGAGTTACAATCACCTTCATGGTGGCTTCAATATATAGAATGTTCTTTCTATTTGACACACTAATTATCCATGTCTTTCCATTTGAAAGCATGAAAACAGGTTCTGAAATATCAAAGCTACAGTTTCACAGTTCTTTTCTTTATAAACTATTACTAGTACCAGACTAGTACTTTTAAACAGAGTCCGTGAAAGGAGTTTTGCCTCTGGGAGAATTTCCCAGGATACTTACTGCACAATTTCAAGTGCCGGGCAACATTAGGGCCCAAACTCTGAGCGTATACATTCCTGGGCCTGTGTGCTGGTTGCTGTCTGCAGCTGCATGGCTGTTGGTTCGTTGATGAATGAACCAATAGCGACCTGGCTACGTGATGAATGGACCAATAGAGGATGATGGATAACAGTGGAGGGAGTGGGCGAGAAGCCGACGGTCTCCGAGAGGACCGAAACATGAATGTAGCAGCAACATGTTAAAATCAAAGGAAAGAGAGGGAGGGGGAGGGAGAAAGAGATAAAGAAAGAAAGAAGAGACGGGTAGAGGGAGTGTGTGTGTGCGCAGTGATAAGTTAGGGGAACAGGAGTGAGAGTGGGGAAGAGCAATGTGACAAAGTGTTAGCAAGGGGAGGAGAGCTGACAAAGGGAGGGAGGATTTATGAGCTGGGGGAAGAGCGGACAGAGAGAGTTGAAAGAAAGAGACAGAAAGGCAAAAAGAAAGGAACAAGATTAAGAGTCTACATACATGTTAGAGGCTCTGTGAGGCTGAACTCAGCATTGCGTCAAGCTAAATGCTAATATCATGATGCTCACAATGACAACAGTAAAATGCTGATATTTAGCAGGGATGAAAGCAAAGTGAAGGGTTTACCAGAGTTAGTGGAATTCCTCCTGAGGGGGACATGAACGTGTGTCCTAAATTGTATGGTAATCCATTTAATAGTTCACTTAACACCACAAATGTGAACCTCATGGTGGAGTTAATGGAAAATTCGAGGCATGACCTAAATCATAGGATTCATCCTCTGGGCACTATGACCGTCTGTGCAAAGGTTTATGGCAATACATCCAACAGTTGTTGAGATTTTTGAAGTGGTCGGCCGACCGACCAACATTGCCATCCCTAGATATGCTGCTTGCATGACAACTAAAAAGGAAGAAAGAAAGAAGAAATTAGGAGTGCTGATGGTGTGTGTGTGTTTGTGACTATACAGATCCACCTACTGTATGCCATGATACCACAAACACGCTGCAAAGAATAGCATGAAATCAAACAGACACACTTGCCTGGCAACCCTGCAACCACATTACTACAAACAAAAACACAATGTTTTGTTCATCCAGGACCCAAAACCTCTAAAAAACAAACCAACGAAAGGAAATGAAACAGTGTGAGATAGCTGCACTGGAGAAAGAAAAAAACTCCTTTGAATGAAGAGAGATTTAATCCGCTGCTCATTTCGACATCAAACCTGTGGAAAACGCAAAGAGATCTTGAGATCTTTTGAAGATGTATGCACAGGTTTTCAGGCGTATCAAAACTGTCCCAACGCAGTTCTCGCTGGCAAGTCAGAACTGAGCCGCAGGCGTAATTTCTTCTGCCAAGGCAACTGATATCAGTAATAGCTACAGGCCACATGGCAGAAAGAGCTCCATAACCCATGGCAACTTGGCAGGCCACTTGTAAGGCAGTCAAACAGCTCTGTCAACACTGCGCAGCACTTTACAACAAAGAAAGACTGATTAAAGTTTGGGTGGCGTTTGCACACCTGTGCATCCTCTGATATCCAAAAGAATCTCTTGTTTCTATTCACAAGCAGTGCACTGAATATCCGTCAGAGCCTGCGAGAGTCATTAAGAGCAGTCGAGCACAGAGGAAACTGATGTTCGTACATGCAGCTGAGTGATCCTCCCGGTGTTTGAAGTTAGTTGATGGAGAACATGTGGGTCAGTTTCCACCTCCTGGAGTACGTCTTACCTTCAAACAGAATATCAAGTGTGCAAAGAGAGTGACAGAGGAGAAGGAACAAGAAGAGCAAGTAGGAGGCAAAGGCAAAGATGAAAAACTTGGCGTGAAGGGTGGGAAGTGAAAAAACTAAAAACTAGTTAAACATTCAGCGTGGCATCTTTTACCTGGGTTGTAAGAGCAGCTTGGGTTGATCTTTAGAGAAAGGAATTCTTTATCATCACTGGTCAAAGCAGTATTTAGATCATTTTAAAGTAAAAGTAGAAATTACGCTACATTCCAAGCAAAGGTCCTGCATTCTGAATTACTTAAGTAAAAGTACAGCAATATTAACAAAAGTATCAAAAGTAAAAGTAATTATTATGCAGAACATCTCCTGTCAGTGTTATATTTTACATGTAAGTAGTCTTTAATCCTGTGGTTGGTTGGATGCTTTAATCTATAACAATGCATCATATTGTGTAAACCGATAACGCGTTCTGAAATGTAGAGGAGCAGAAGTACAAAACGGAAGGAAATGGAAATACTCAAAGCAGCGTACTTAAGGACATTTACTGTAGAGCTATACATTTGAGCCAACCAGTAGAGACTTCTGAGCCGCCAGTCTTTATAAACTCATCTTACGCTCTGCATCTTGTTTTTGGATGTGTGATGCTGACGGTTTTATTATTATTAAAACCTGTAGCTAATCTGCTTGTGTCTACCGTATTTCTTATAGATATTTGTGAAGGCAGATGTCAGTCAAAAGATCGTCTGACAAAGATCTCTGTGAGATAGAAACGTTGTTCTATTTAATTAAGATGATTGTCAGCTCTCAGTAAAGCGTGTGGGTGTTTTGTCTGACTTGTGCCTTCCTTCAGTTGTGTTTTTTTTATTTATCACAAGACAGGTTTTTTGGATTGTTTGGATTGACTGTTTGGCATCATTTTGCGATGGCTGCTGCATTTAATTATAATCTTGTGTTGATTTCCTTTGCGTTTGCATGTGACACTTTATGGTGTCAATATCAACTATATGTCAAGTGGGGTCGTCTCCAGCCCTCCTGCGACCATGTAAGGATAAAGCTGTTATAGATAATATAGGAAGATTAAAAGAGGGTTTACAGAGTTTAGGGTTTACTTCATTTTTTCCTGTGAGTGGCAGATAATTGACAGTGAAAACACTGGAAATAGCAAAGCAGAAACTTTGACAAAACCATACAGAGGCGACATTTCATTGTAATGGATCAACTAGCAACAAAGGGCTCGGATATCCTCTGATTACTGCATGCAGACAAGCCACGGATCATCTAAAGGAGAGAGGCAGCCTGGGCCATTAGTGTGTGTGTGTGTGTGTGTGTGTGTGGTGGGGGGGGAGAAAAACAAAACCCCACTATTATCCAGCTTCTCTTCAGGGTTGCCATGCTCCTGTCACTGTAATGAGATGAAAACAAACTGTAACTGTAGCCCTGTGTGTGCGTGTGCAGACATACTATATCCTTGTGTGTATCCGCAGTGCTCTCTTGTCTGGTATCAATGGCAGTGACTTAGAGAGTGTGAGTCAGTGTGTTTACTGTTTTCACAGATGGAGCTCTGACACTGTCTGGATAACTGAGATAAATGACTCGCACTCCGGCTCAGCAGATGGGAAAAACAGCAGCCATTTACACACACACATACTGTATACTGTATGTTAGAAATGAAGCACTTTATCAACTGATATATTTTTGCTCTTAATCACAGCACAGCAGAAACCGCAGGAAAGAGCAACTTATTAGTGGGGAAACATCAGCTGCCGATTGGCTCAATATATAGCCACTGATTTAAGCCGATAGGGGGGGGGAGCTCATCTGTAATCAATTAACAGCTGCAGCTACTTTCAGGGGATTTTGACATAACGCAAACGAGAGAGATAAAGTGAAAACTGTGCCAATGAGGTCTTCCCATATGTAATACGTTTGTTTTCTGAAAAACGTGTCACTGGCCGTCATCCATCACGCTGTCTATAAACAACTACCAAAGGTTAATGTTGTTCGGTGGAGGCCACCACAGCAGGTGGGTTGCAATCTGCTGCTGCTGCTCCTCGACCACCAAGTTTCCTAGATACTCCTGACAAATACTGCCCCCATGTGGACAGAAAGGCTTCAGCCGCTCTGAGTGAAGCAGGCCTCGACTGTCACGCCTAGAAAGGAGCCTGAACCAGATATAAAATTCCTATCATAAGAATATTTTTCTGATTTTAATCTATATCGTGATATGTCAAATAAAGGCAACATTCACATCTACAAGTGAATAAAAGGATTTGGTATTTTATGTCTTTATGTTCTATACTTTGCCTGGAATCATGAATTTATATGATTAAATTGTCACAATACTGTATAATACTCACTGAGAAATTATACTTTCTCAGCTTACGCCCAAACAGGTTTCAGGTCCTCACATTTAAACAACAGCCGACACTTCAACTGATACGTCTTTCAGTTTATACTCTTGGACTTGTCCGATTTTCACTCAGCACTTCCAATTTAACTGCTACTTTAATTTTCAGTATGTGTATTTAGACTGCCTCTCGACTTAGATTTCAAATGTCTCAACTGCACATATTCAGCAGCATACACGTGCACTTTCATTTCATTCATGAAATGTTTTATTCTGCCTCAATGTCCCAGAAATTGTTGATCCTCACATCATATGCTCACTTCTCATTCAGCTTGTGATACAGCATGCTCATCACTCTATTAAGAAGTAACTGAGTCATGTGCAAACAGCATGATATTTCCAGGTCAAAGGACAGCACACACACCAGCACACTCTTATCAAAACACATTTGAAATATAATTTATTGCACATTTAAAGATCAACATAAAGTGGCACGATACCCATTTCAATCCCGTTACAATCGGAAACGAACCAAAAAAAAAAAACGACAAAAGAAAACCTTACAAAATGCTCACACCTTCAGTTTATGATCTTCGTTTTTGACTTTAGAACTAAATGGCCATGACGTTGCAGGAATGCCAGACCAAAACTGCATAGATTTATAAAATAAAATAAAACATTTAATAATAATTAAAAAAAAAAAAAGGGCCGAGACACTTCTTTGATATGGCACAGAGAATCCAATCAGACCTTGGCCTTACTCATACTTGTCATGAGCCCATCAACTTCCACATTGTCCCAGTGACTTACAGGCGGCTCAGTGCATCAGAACAAATGGGGTAGTTCCCATTCCAAAAGAGGAAAGCACTGATAATATCTTCTCGGAAATATATTTATGTCGAGCCCAATTTTAAATTGTTGTTTGCAGATACGATAGCTTTCAAACAGTATGATTTTATATTTAGTCCAATATTAAAAAAAGAAAACATTCCTCATGCCCCATTTACAGTAGCATCGTATTAAAACATTTTGGGAGCAGGCGGAAAAACCTTGACATGGAGGAGCAATTAAAGAGAAACTACACAAAAACAAATTACATGATAGTCACAGTCATTTGTTTAAGATACTATTTACATCTTTGACCTCATTGTTCATATATCACAACCCAAACTCCTCTCTCATTGTGGTTTCAGAAACATCCACACTACTGATTAAATTTGCCGTCAGGATTCATCATCACTGGATAATAATTAGTGGGCATGGACCATCTCTCTTATGGCTGCATGGCTCAAATTTTTGAGTAACTGATTTCATAGTATTTGTTGGCAACAATCTATAACTTTATATCTACTGTTGCTGCATCGACTACGTCATAAACTAAACCACTGAAATGTGTGACACCCAACATAAATACCTGCCATGTGAAAGTGGCTTACATGATACAAAAAAAACAACTCCAGCTACAGTATATACAGAATGACAGTGAGGACTGGCAGCAGTGGGTAAGATATAAAAAATAATCATTATAGGTTGATGGCACAAATGTTCAGAAATCTGTTTACGATCCCCTCGCCTCATCTGAACCGTCTGTAAAGTAAACACACACGTTGATGTACAGTACAGCATAAATACAAACCCAGCCAATGGTCAAGAGAAGAACGGCACAAAAGCATGCTAACTGGTTTTAAAAGCAACTCTTATAGATAAGTCAGTCATAAACACAGTTTTATTAGGGATACCTGATCAAAAGGTCAACAGTATCATTAGGGCCACCTGGTTGCATATTTTTGTGGACACAACAGCTGTGAAGTGAATCCTTCAGCAAACAGTAACAGGTTTATCTGTCCTGTTTACTCACCAACATGATGTTGACTGGGGAAATGGTGCAGAGTTTCATTGTTGATTGTAAGTGAAACGTTGCCTGTTTAAGAACTAAAAACCCTAAAGTAAGCCCCTTGATAATAAAACATTGTATACATGGACAGCAGTAATGAAATGTCATTTGTTTGGCACAGTAGCGTAGGCTTTTACACTCAGGGTTTTCACATCTTGAGCCGAGTTGGATTTTAAACAGTAATATGATTAGTTTGGTAGCCATATCAGCGCCTTACTAGGCCATATAAATGTTTGATGAAAGTTTCTCCATTTATGCCTCTGAGGAAATGAGCAGATGACTATTAAAACTGCTTTTTAGTGCCACCATTAACTGTGCCGATTATTTTCAATGCAACTTTCCAGTTAAAATCAAATCAACAAGCATTCAAAATCATTTTTAAAAATCACCCAGGTTGGCTCAAGCTGGCCGTAATGGCTGTTTGGCATATGCCAAGAAATGCAGCTAGAAAAGAGAAGGAGGGCCTCAGATTTTTATTCAATTTACCTAATTTTCAGTGTTACAGAACCTGCCTGCATGGCACTACCATGATAGTGATTTTAACAACCACGCCTATTGATAATCACAGAAAAATAAAATAAAATAAAATCAAAAATTCAGGAACCTTTGTCTGCCACTGAACAAAACCTTAAACCACATATTGTCCAAGTAAACATAAATAAAGATGCTAAGTAGAGTTCAGGAGCTGAGTTATTCTGGAGACACTTTGAATAAGCAGCACTTGAGAAAACTGGAGAGAGATACTGAAAGTCAGACAGAAATAGAGGAAGAGAGGAAAGAGGCAGAAGGGACATAAAGGAGGTTAAGAGAGGCAGACTTTCCTTTGGCACCAGAGCCACAGTGGCAGTGCTGTTCTGTGGGCGGAGAAGGTACCAGACGAGGGAAAAGAGACACCATAGCAGAGGGAAAGAGGGAGGTTTCGCTAACCAGCTCCTGTCCGATTTAAATCCTCCCTTGACCTTCTCTCTTCAACGGGTTTATTCTTTTCCCATTTACCAGCAAGTGTAGTCCCTCTATCGAATCAGAGCCGGAGTCTGTCCAGCAGGAGATCTCCTTCACTGCCTTGAACCTCACTTCTGCAGGAGAACGGTCAGTAAACAGCGAGTGCTTGCAGAAGGGAGGTTTCTCCAGGTTCTTCTGTAGCAGTTCCTTTATGGCACATCCGCAGGTCTCTATCGCAGTTTTGCTTCCACAGAAGAATCTCAAGTTCCTCCCAGATGAGGTTCACAGGCTCAGATCCTCCCACAGGTGCTCCTCTGAGGTCGGTTAGTGCAGATCGTTCTGTGTTGAGGTTCTCCCTCCCGCCAGGTTCGGTTTCGGTGTGTGGTTCTATAGGTTCTCCCCCGGCTGATACTGGGGTTCTGTGGAGGTGAAGTAATCCTCTAGGAAGCCCTGTAGGTACTCAAACGTAGGCCTCTCTTCCGGGTCCTTCCTCCAGCAGGAAAGCATGAGCTCATGCAAGGAGCTGGGGCACTCTGCCGGGCAGGGCATCCTGTAGCCGCGCTCCACCTGGTCGAGCACCTCGCGATTAACCATACCTGCCAAGAGAGACAGGACTTCCTCAAAATAAAATCAGCAGTTTGAAAACAGTAAATCTGACCGATAAAATTATTTAGTTTGCACCAACATCAAATTTTCTTTGTGGCAATCAGCGCATGGTGTTTATCATTTAAATTCCTAAAACGTTAAATAAGCAATTCTATGGTTTCTCATTTTTTGGGCTGTGACTAATGACTCATCATAATCGATTAACCTACTGATTAATTTTGTTTGGTCTATAAAATGTCAGAAAAAAATGCACTCACATCATCTCAGAGTACAAATAACAATTAACTTGTTTTTTCTAAACCCAAAGATTTTCAGTTTCTCTCATATGACAATGAAGAGCACAGAATCTTCCCATCTGGATCGAGGAAATTTTTGCTTGAAAAATTACTGACGTATCAAAAATAGTTGCAGATTCATTTTGTCTATTGACTAATCAACTAATTGTTTCGGGTTCATATCATTTTGATTAATTAATTCCAACATGATTATAGTTTGAGCAAACCCTTGTTTGAATGAGGAATTGTTCAGGTGCCGAGTGGACTCACCTGGATAGGGGACTCTGCCTTTAGTTGCCAACTCTGTGAGCAGCACACCAAAAGACCAGACATCAGACTTGATGGTGAAACGACCGTACAGAGCTGCCTCCGGTGCTGTCCATTTGATTGGGAACTTAGCTCCTAAGTAACCGAGGATTTAAAAAAAAAAAAAAATTGAAAAACATTTACGCCCAATTAAACTTTAAAACGCACAGTGTTGTAGAATAAATTAAACATTTTTTAAATTTCAGAACATGTCTGTGCAATTTTTCATTTAGCCTTTTATTTTATTTTATTTTTTAAATCACTAAACAAATCTATACTTCGGGAAGTGTGGACTTACCCTGTCTTGCAGTGTACTCATTGTCTTCAATGAGTCTTGCCAGACCGAAGTCAGCCACTTTACACACCAGGTTGTCTCCCACCAGGATGTTGGCAGCACGCAGGTCTCTGTGGACGTAGTTCATCCTCTCCACATAGGCCATGCCTGCTGCTATCTGGAGGAAGAGTGGAAGAGAAGGGATTTTATAATAAACAGAAATATTGTATAGTTTTTTTTGTGTGGCTGAACGGTAAGTAAAATATACCTGAGCGGACATGTCTACTAGCTGAGGCAGACGAAGCAGCTTTCCTGCTTCCCCTTTAAGGAAGTCCAGTAAGCTACCTGTGAGTGAAAGATAAAAAATAAAAAAATTTGGATAATACATCAAATGAATAACTACCAAATAAAAAAATTATTGTCCATTATATGTGTAAACCTTAAAGCACAAGCTTTGTAAGCAAACCAATGTTATAGGCAGTAATATATGGGTATTATTTCAATACTAGTGCTGATACAATAAAAAATATTTTTATAAACAAGATTATAAATCTGAGCAGGAATTTGATGCCACCTTTCAGTACTTGAAGGTTTACAATACTTTAATTCAAAAAAGGTATTTAAGTTTGATACCCAGCACTTGTTACAGTGGGTCTGCATTACCTTGGCTCATATATTCTGTCACAATGTAGATCGGTTCCTCAGACACAACAGCATACAGCTGGACCAGCTTCTCATGCCTCAACTTCTTCATGACCTGTGCTTCCTGAAGAAAGGCCTCTGGAGACATTGTGCCAGGCTTTAGGGTCTTAATGGCTACCCGTGTTGTTCCGTTCCACGTGCCTGTCAGAAAACACAGCAAATTAAAGTCATGGGAAAACAGCTAGCCTGGCTCTGTTTAATGATAACAAAATCCACCTACCAGTACCTCTAAAGCTCACTAATTAACATGTTACATCTTATTTGTTTAATCTGTACAAAAAGCAGAACATCAATTAGCTATTGATCCTCATATTTTTTATATTCAATGTATAATCTGTCAATCTGCCATGGTGTGAAAGAAATTAGATGCATGCCACTAAGAAGGGGCCGTGAGTAGATCTTACCCATCCAGACCTCTCCAAAGCAGCCCTGTCCTAGTTTAAGGTCAAGGCGGAGGGACTCTCTGGGAATCTCCCAGGCGTCCCTGGCCAGTCCCTGGGTCTGAGGTTTGGCTACAGGACACACGTCTGATAAAGCGTGGCACAGCCCATCAGAGTGCTCTGAAAAAGGGAAGAGGAGGAAGAGTGAAAGAGCAGGTTAAGGGAAACAGTATTATAAAAAAAATTCTAATAGAAAATGATTAACTATCACAGCTATTGGAATGACTTTACCATCAAAGAGCACAAGTGTGAGAACTCACTGCGGTAGTGGAAGACTAGCTGCTGTAGGCTGGTGAACTGGGTGCGGGAGGTGATGTAGAAACCTCCGCTGTCCAGCTTCCTGATCTTGTAATGTTTAACATTCAGGCCCTTGGTGTTGTCATAATCCAGCACTGACAGACAATATGCCCCTGTGAACAAGACAAAACAACAGACAGAGACAGGTTAGAACAATATAATCAGGCGTTTCAGAGCCTGTTTGACAGCTGCTCTGTGGAGTTTCCCCAGCAGCTGTGCTGGGCAAGTCTCTGTTGGCCCCTTAGGCCCTGCAAATTCTACTAACCCTTTCTGTCCTTGTCCATGGTCCACTACCAAGTACAGTTTGAGCTTACTGAATAACAGTGATTATTAGTGAATTATGTTGTACAGCCACTTTATAGAAAACTACATTTTTGTACATACAAAAGAAATATTAACAGAAAACTACAAACCATTAAAACAATAGATTATTAGATCAAAGATAAAACAGAAAATAAGTGATAACACGTTTTAAGAAGTGATTCCAAAGGCTGAACGGACCGAGCAGACCTGTGCTCCCCACAGGGAGGCTGTTCCACAGTAATCTACAGTTGTGCTGACTGATGTTCACTCTTCTTCCCTCGACAGAATGAAAATCTAGTGCAGTAAAGACACACTTCCCAAAGGTTTTATCCACACAGTAACTGAACTGACAATCATATTGACCTAAAGTACCTGATCATCACAGTACTTTATCCCAGAAGCTTAACCACAGACATTATCGGCTGTACTAAACTATAGCTACAGAGACTGCCTAAACTAAATGTTTTCCTGTGGTTATCCAAATCTGTGCAGAGCATAAGGCCTCCACATTATGCACTGACACAACTATAAACTTTAACACATTTTATTATGTTTTTTCACCTCCCCCGTATAAGAATTTGAAGTGGGTTACAACTTGTGTGTTTCCAGCCTGAGCCGTGCAAATGATCAGATGTATCATGAACAGTCTGACATGATTTACACTTCGTACAACATATGAGGGGCTTCTGCTCCTCGTGTCACACTATGAACCTCACATCTGACATCTAGTGCAGAACGCACCCAGAGGCCAACAGACCTCCTGCCAGAGCTCCTCCTACCCTGATCCTCCTCCTTTACTGTTCTCCCCCCCTCTCTCAGTGTGTGTATGTGTATGTGTGTGCGTGTGCGTGTGTGTGTGTGTTTGTGCGTGGTTGAGTGTGTGCCAGAACTAGGTCAACGTAGGAGGGTGCTGAATTTCCCCCCTGGCAATAAGTCTCTGTTCTCCCAACATGCAGAGTGATTCACCTCTATCCATTCACAAGCCCAAATCCCCTCCACTGTACTCTTTTTCTCCCACTTCCACCAAAACAACCCCCTAAAGACCTCCCCTGCGTCACAGGGACTACATCTGACTGCAGAGTTTCAGAAAAAGAAGCAAAAGTCCGCCACAACCCCAGAGAACAGAGATATAGTGCCATGGGCCTGTGTGAAAGTTAGCAAACGACTTAATTACGAGGTTCTGGTTCTTGCAAATTGAGTCCCTACAGATCTCCTTATTTCAAAGCAAGAGCACACATGCTGCACGGAGTAAGCTCCAGGGACACAGAGATGGTGTCATCACGCTCTTTTTCCCTCCACACATTTTAAATACCCAACGAGCGCAAAATAAAAAGCTTAGGCTGCATGAAACGTGTTTTCTAGTCGGAATTCTCTCTGATGAGGCGTGCATTTCCTAACACCATGGTGCACTGCCAGGACACACAACTTAAAAAAAAGGTGGTGTCTGGTGTTCTCATTTTAAGACAAGACATTTTTGTCTTTCAAAATGGATGCAGAAAAATCAAACAAGTTTAAAAAGATAAAAAGCAAATATTTACATTTGAGAATCTGGAACTAGTGAATTTGGGGCTTTTTTGCTTTAAAAATGACTTCAAAATGCCTCAAGGATTTTTCCATGTAACAGCCTGAAATGGATAACATAATGCATTTTAAAATAATAAGGTCATGATAAAATAGACCAATCTACATTTAAATGTAACCATTTTGTACATTAAATACTTCTCAACGTGGCCTTAAGAGACCCAGATTTAATACATAATTAAACACAAACAGACACTGAGAAAAGCAGAAGAGCTAATTGGACCATCTTGACAACGACTGTAGCCTCTGGAGGGATGCAAACGTCTGCTCTCTCACCTTTAGTGGTCTCGCTCTCCCTCACCAAGAAGGTTCCTCGTCTGTTCTGCAAGTTCAAAAGGAGCCTCTCTGAATCACGCCGAGTGATCTTCCCAAAATACCACCTGCCAAAGTGGGCCACAGAGAACGAGATCAGTAAGAAGCCACAACTGAGCGTCTTGAGCAGGCAGGCAGAAATTCTTTTTGACTGGAAATATAGAAGACTGTACTGGGTGGTATATCAGAAAACATCTCTGTACTCTTTTATCTTAGCTTGTAGAAGTAGATTATAGCATAGAGAATAAAAGGTACATTCAGGATTTACACTTGGAAGGCATTAAACTGCAAGAGTGAAACGAGGAGAGGATAATTTACTCTTCTGCTTGGATGGAGTCTGACGGAGCCACATAGTTGCTGGGGATATAACCACTCTCTCCTGTCGTCAGGGAGCGAGCGAGCCACCAGTCCCCTTCTCTGTGACAGAGAGAGAGACAGATAGACAGACCGACACAGAGAGAGAGAGAGCAAGAGAGTTAACCATAAACAGAAAACCTTCCGAGACAACAAGACTATTTATTGATTTAATGATCTTTTAGTTTATTTCCAATTAAGAGACATTATACACTGCCTGGCCAAAAAAAAAGGCACCACCTGGATTTAACTAAGCAAATAGGTAAGAGCCTCCCATTGGATAATTACTGCATGGGCGATTATGTTTCAGCTGGCAACAAGTTATTTAACCCTAACTGACGCAGTGAGAAGCTTCTCATTTCTTAAACAACCATGTCGAAAGACACATCCTGTGGTGGTGGAAAAGGATGTTAATCAGTTTCAGAAGAGTCAAATTATTGGCATGCATCAAGCA
>JAVQJF010036459.1:0-35620 GCA_036023855.1 Gadopsis marmoratus
TATATATATATATATAGAAAGATAAATGAATTCTAACTTTGGACTTTTTCCATAGTTGGCCATTGTGATTGCTGTATCGGCTGTATCGGAGTTAGGCACCATCAGCTAAACAAAATGTACAGGTGGAAAATGAATGCAGCAAAATACAGAAACATCCTGTTTCCAAAAATGCGCCCTCTAAAGAAAATTGATAATGAAGCAATCAAATTCCATCCTTTTTAGATCACTTTGTACACAACATCTTTTTATCTTGTCAGTGTGAAAAAGGCCTCATTACACCCGCTGTGATTTTATATAGTAAAAGAATACAAACATGAGTCCAGCAGGGGTGAATACTCTTCAGAGGGACTGTGGAACAACAACTTTGTATAAAAGCCTATAACAACCAATCCTGAAGAAAGATTCACCCTAAAACAAATTATCACTGTTTAAAAGAGCTATTGACAATACTTGCTGCACTTCTCGGTCCATTTTGTTACAGTATATTTTGGATAATTGGTCACACAATGTTCCCATATCACAGCTGAGTTTAATTAAGTTTTCCCCTAAAATAAAAAACCCATTGCTGCTACAACCATTAATATAAAAATGCTTCACTCCCTTTGCACCAGGGCTATCCAACCAGCACCAGAGTTTAAAACAACAAATGTACTAGATTTTATCAAGATGGAGCTGAGAACACTTATTTATTACTTTGGCCACAGAGTTACAACTTTTCCTATAGTTGCAACTAATTTATTTAGATGAAACTGGTGTGTTTGTTAAACTGTGGAGAGAGATTAAAGGCCTGGATGCTGATTTAAACGCAACAGCAAGTTAATGCCAACATTGCCTTGCTATTTTATACTGCAGTTGATGACTCATGTGACATCAAGGCGTGAATGAGGGGTAAACATGTCTGGGACCCCCCTACTGGAACTTAATCAGTGCTGAAACATCTTTCAGCCCAAAGCAGCTCACGATGACACACTTGTAAAGCACGTCAAGGGCTCTTTGTCACCGTCTGATTTTTTTCCTTGCCCTCCCAAAATTGTCTTGACTTACGATCACATAATCTCTAAATGTTAACATGCATGATTGGCAGTCATATTTTTAAAAATCTCCCAGCCAGCAGAATGACTTAAACATGAAATAAGAGTAACAACATATAAAAAGTTAATTTTAAAAAAGACCATTGTGGGCTCAATTTAGAGACAGTGGGGCTTAAACAGGCAATCAGCAAAGACCAATCAGAAGACGGTAAATGAGAGGCAGAATGTGTCTTGATTAACTCATCATCCAAGTCCGTGTGGCCAAAAGGCCTGCAATGTAGGGAGTGATTGACTTTTCACCTTTCTTCCCCTCTGAGCGTAGAAATAAATTAAACATGGTTTTTTTTGTGTCAGAAGTGCTTCTAAATTCTTCTTAATCCTTTTTACGCGACACTTATAAACATATGTGTTTTGGTATTGACCTTGTGAAACTCACTCCCCACCAGTACTTAGAACTGAGGTTTATTTGAGTGAGAGGTGTTGGCAAAGCAAGGAAACAGCAACTTTTCATTAACTACTTCTCGATATCCTATTACCTGAGTGAATCGTCTAGACTTTTTGACTTTGCTTTGACTGAAGTTGAGTACAAGACCCTGCATTAAATGCCAACCCATTTTGGGGGCCTATAAATGAAAACAATGAGCTAAAATATGAATAAGCATTTCACAGAGGAGATCTGTAGTGTTGGGTGTTATTCTCTGTGGGTTCCTTAGTTCACATTATATAAAAAGATGCCCCACTCGCCCCTTCAAGCGGTCTGCTCCTCCTTCAAGCTTGGGTCCTCTACCAGAGGCCTGAGAGCTTGAGGGTCCTGTGCAAGATCTTAGATGTTGTTCCTGGAATCTGTTGGAGCCACTCTCCCAGTTTGGGGGGGGGGGGTCACAGCCCCAAGTGTTCAGATTACCACGGGGACCACTGTTTCCTTCACTTTCCACGTCTTCTCTAGCTCTTCTTTCAGCCCTTGGTGTTTCTGGAGCTTCTCGTATTCCTTCTTCCTGATGCTGCTGTCGCTTGGGATTGCTACATCTATCGCTACTGCCTTCTTCTGCTGTTTGTACACCACTATTGTGTCTGGTCATTTCGCAGGTTTGTCAGTCTGTATCTGGAAGTCCCACAGGATCTTAGCTTGGTCTGTGGCAGGTAGGGTCTGAGAGGGGTGTGAGTCAGGAAGCACGGAATCAATACAGTTGCAGTTTCAACAAAAGGCATCTTACACCCTGCGGTTATGTGCTGGATTATTTCAGGGGCACAGTCTGCACATGGGATCCTGCCTGGTTTGGTAGAACTGATCTTCTGTTCAGAGCCTGTTCCTGTGCTGCTATGATTAGTGCCTCGTGCTGTCTCTCAGTCCAGCCTTTTCCAGCCACTGGTAGAATTTCTCTATCAGCCACTTCTTGCATCTGCCAGTGGTACATGCCATGCAGGGATTTGTCCTCCTTAGTTGGTTCTACCTTCGCTTCTTCTTCGACAGGCTTTTGCTGCCTGAGGTATTCACTAAGCAACTCGTATATAAAATACTGTAGCGTATTTGTACAATACTGTCACAGTGTTAAGACATTCAGAATGTGCAAATGTTGTTTATGTTGTATAAGCATGCAAAAGATGTGCTCATGTCACATGAGATAGATACATCGCTGATGTGGGTGCAGAGGAGTTTGAAGGTCTTCACCCTCTCCACCTCAGTCCCATTGATGTATAGTGGGGCGTGCTGGTCTCTCCTCTTCCTCAGGTCTTCTCAGAAATTAAGGAGAGATTATTATCCTGGTACCACCTTCACACCGAGACTCTTTCTTGGATGTCTTTCCACTGTGATGGTTATTGGATCCTGTTCAGGGAGATTGCTGTGGTCTGCTCTTAGATCCACTGGGCACTGGTGTTATGTGATGCCTCTGTTTCCCATATGCCTTTCCAGTATTGCTCAGTCTCCAGCCTTGGTGGGTCTGCTGTCATGTTATTACCGTGCCACTGTGAGTACACTTTCGATGGTTCGGTGGAGCCCATCCTGTTTATTCACCTAGCTTCTACATCTCTGGTGTATCTCTTCAGGCTGGTGGCCAGGGCTGCAAGTCTTTGTTTAGCAATCTCCAGTGCCTCGGGCGTGGGCAGCTTGTTGTACTTAGTAGGCAGCCCTTTCTTCGTTACACCTTTCTGTAGTTCTGATAGCTGGCTAACTTCCCTCTGTGTTGCCTTAATCTTGGCCTCCAGCCTTCTTCTCCATGGAGGATACTGCTCCTTATGGCTTGTCTTGTTCATCTTGCAAAGCATATCAAGGCTCACTTTTGCTGTGGTGCTTGTTGGTCTCGGTGATGATCGCAGCAGGGATTGTCTGTAGTAATTCAATCACATCTTCAAGTAGACTTTCAGATGGTACTTTACAGTGTTGGTAATCGGCTTCGTAGGGTCCAGGTGTCCAGCAGCTATAGGTAGAGATAGAGATATATCTATCTGTATCTTTATCTCTAGATATAAATATAGATTAGTTGATATTAAAATTACATTTACAGGTTCAGTAAATATAAATATTTAAATAGTTGAAATATAAATATTGAATAGTGTGGACTTTAAGCTTGCATTGACTGAGATTTTAAAAACTCAATTTGTGGTCCATTACTTGCTTAAAAAAGGCAGGGATCATCTGATAACAGATGAAAATTAAAGTGATAAACAAAAATTCAACTGAATCAAAACACAAATTCAGCAATGCACTCTTCCTTTTGGATCTCAAAATTACAGGGCATTTGTGCAAAACAGCAAGGAGCTGAAAGAGAAATGCAAATTTTTCCGTCCTTAGTTGCCTGCAGCTGTGCTGCATTGCCTTCATTTGCACAACAGGTGTACTCAATATCTAGTCAAGGGAACAGAGCAAAATGACTTCTTACTGGCCAACAGCAATCAGCACATCTGATAGTCAATAAGGCAGGCTATGGAGGACACACAACCAAAGAAAATGCATAAAAAGGTTTCCATTATAGACTTCATGACCAGTCTCATACCTCCTTTTTAGACCACTATGATGTAGCATTAAAAAAAAAAAAGCATTTGTTATTAGTTCCACAGCCCCTGTCAACTATAGATGACAGCACTTTGTAAAGCTTATCTCTCTTGAATTATAATGAAAAAATAATGTAATTTGGATAAAAAGGGAATTCAGGAACTGCATTCATTTTCCTGGTCCTGGTTTTTACAGTGTATGATACAAATACAACAACCTCATTCTCTCAGAGGGGAACCAACTGACTGGTTTAAATTTTTTACTGGCTTCTCGTTGTACTTTCCCTCCTTTCCTAACACATAGGATTAAAGACTGCTTTCTAAATGCTGTGAGGCTCCCACTAATATGATGCCAAATTGATCTGTCAGCCAGAGGCATTCTGAATCTGGGACACTTTCCCCATCCCAAAAACACGATTAGTGATTAAAATGCTGCACTACAGCCGTGTGGAGCAACTGGTGGCTGCTGCTGGTTGATCTTGAAATAATTCACATTAGGGATTCACTGGTCAGTGCATGTCACTGATAACGAAAGTAGGACAACTTTGGAGCAAACAACCCAACACACCTGCTACTTTGCACCTCTGAACTCAGCATGACCTTGTTCTGCGGTAAACCAGCTGTAAACGTCACCTTTAAATTTGCAAAATAAGTTGTCCTCAAAACATATAACTCTGGCAACACCTATGAATTTTAAATTGTTCTTCCCCTGGCTATAACCGCATGGCATTTATCTTGTATGAATGTTGAAAGCGTGTTTATCATTATGATGCAGGTACCTGACAGAGAAAGGTATTGTGGTCTAAAGTGTGTGGCAGGAATGTGACACGCATCCCCCACAAGATAGAGATATGACTGTCAGAGGTACCATAACAATGTTGTAGGTTTCACAAAGATGTGAATCAGCTGATGCCTCGGAGCACGTCCCATGAGCTTTCTCATATCCCGTGCTGCCGTCCACTCGCAAAGGCCAGAGGGAGAAAGAACTTCACAGACCTGAGGTGATCATTGGGAACGTCGAGAGTGATGGATTCAAAGACATACCTTGGCACATTTATGCGCTCAGGAAGAGTCAGGTAATGATCTGTGGCATATGGACAGTTTCTCTTATGGCATTGATCATTTCCTAATCAGAAAAGTGACTCTTAAGGCCGCCACGTTGGATGGATTTCAACCACTTGCAGATATGTCAAGGGTGAATGATGCTCATCTGCAAAAACAAGACCCAAGATGAAGAGGTGAATTTTGAGCTCCACAAGGTCGTGGGCCACGTTTTTTTTTACAGTTTTTATTGATAAAGAATTGTCAATTCAGAGTATACACAAATCAATGTATGTCTAATTTGAAATTGCATATGACACTTAGAACATCATCTCACCATAGACAATTTACAGTTTAGCTGTGCACATCAGCGATTCTCTCAAATTACACAAAGCAAGCACACAAACACACCTTCCTGTGGCATATCGTTCATTCACATAATATCCTTTTGTGTGCTCAAAGAACTATGGGTTCAAGTGATCAATTAAAAAGACACAAAACCATAATTTACCTCAATTATTGCACACATTTGTCAGTTTTCCTTCAAGGCAAGACATTGTAGGAACATGAATCATAGGCTCACATAATATTCCCCGGAGAGAGTCGCACTGTGACAATGGAAAATGGCTCTTCAGTAATATAAAGACATGCCTTCAGGCTACTGTACACCTCTCCCACACAGAAGAAAATGGAATTTATATAACATTTATGTGACTATAAATAGATATATAAAAAAGGTTTACAGTTTTAAAGAGCCCTTTGTCACTGGAGTTGCTCGTTTATCAATAGCACAGCTGCAGTTGTGCTTATTGGATACCATAAAAATCAAACACCTACTGTCATTTTTGTTGCTTTCCTGTGATAAGGCTACTGGACTCGGTAAAATGTGCTTAACTACATTTTTCCAAGTAATAGTGTTTATTAGTAATGGAGAAAAAAAACACTGAACCAGTTATTTCAGAAGATCACCTTTTTGTCCAGGAGTTTTAGAAAAAGAAATATAAATAAAATATGTAGGTCTATATGCCTGCAGTGGAAATTTGACTTTAAAAAAGGTCTAAGTGTACTGATATGAATTTTCAAAAAATACCCTTAACACAACTCTAAAACCTAATTTTGGTTTGCTTTGTGTTGATTCTGCTTTTTATATCATATCCAACGCTGTCTAATCTGCTATCTTACATTTCTGTTTGAAAGTGCTGCTGTGTATTTGCTAGTTATTCTCTATTTAATTTACACTAGATGATTGGAGGTATACTAATTACACAAAGTAAATGATTACATTACTTCCGTCACTCAGCAACAAATGACATTGTGGTTTAATAAGCAGCCAGCCTATGTTTTGGAGGTATTACTGACCATCAACACCTAGCTTAACGTTAGCCTCGACTGCACACGGCACCCCAAAGGTCCTGCCCAGGTAACTCCTGAATGTAGGCTTACCGGTGGATTAACGTTATCAAGCTGGCTAAGAAGACACAACATGTAATTAAGACGACTATGGGAGTTACCAGGATCCGAACTTCTCTTTTGGCAGAGGCTATAACTGCCACCGCGCCAGCCCCTGTCTGAAACGTTAGCATGGCTAACGTTTCAGACTCGCAACCAACCTCCATCAAACTCCTTTTGAGTCCATGAATAGGCCGGAACCCCAAATTGTTGAAGTAACAGAGCATTATGGGATTATCTGAAATAATTCTAAAATTCTGACAGTGTAATGTATTATCTCTAGCATGTTATTATCTGTAGCACCTTGTTCCTAATAATACCGCAATGTTTTGCCTTTGAGAAATTTGTTTCCACCATGAGCAGCGATAGGCGACAGTGGCAAGGAAACACTGCCTTTTCACAGGCAGAAACCTCGAGCAGAACCAGGCTTTGGGTGGGCGGTCATCTGCCTCAACCGATAGATACATGTTTTTAGTTATTGGGAAATGTGATGATGATGATGATGATGATCTCACTGTACTTTTCATCACAGAGTAAACTCCTGAGTATTTAGAGAATATGGAATACATGAATTGGGAAGTGATTTTTTGTTTTTTTCTTATGTCGCACATCCTCCTCTGTCTTGTTGACTTGGTTACCCAGTAAACAAGTCAAACACATCCCCAGTGTTCATGCATTGGCTGCTATTTCCCCCACATATCAAATGATACATTTTCAAAATAAACTACAAACAGCTCAGTCTTGGCTGGGGGTGACTGCACTCTTTGTGAATCACTTTATTAGCTGGATAGAAAATGAATGAAAATGAAGTCTTGCATCAGGTTGAGCTTGGCGCTCTTGCAGATTAGGTAAGCAGCTTATCTACCTTGCAATTATAGGGATTTTCTTTTTCATGGGCCGCATTATTTAGCACAGTTAACAAGCAACTTTGAAGTGCCATTGGAGGAGTGATTTGGATTAATAGAAATAGATGAAGAGTCCTATTATTATGGTTGCAATGCAGAAAAAAATTTAGTAGTGAGAAGGTGTGGATAATTCAGTGGGCTTTGATTTTCAAAGGTCTGTTTCAAGTACTTTAGTGGTTTGAATCAACCCATCTAGTGCTCCCAAACCCTCACCACCCGCCCTAAATCAATACCAGTCTCATTCAACAAGTTAAAGCCCCTGTTAAAGGATTTAGTGGGTAATGGAACTGGTAACTCCTGACAGCTCCTACTGTGTTGACTTGCAGCATAATGAATCCTGGGAATACAGCAGAAGGCCAAGGTATTTACCCTGGCTGCAAGGCAACTCCCGTCCATCCTGCAAACGGCTTTGCTGCCACACTGAAGCCCCAGTAATGAACTGACAGGTCCAGTGTTTACACTCGGATTGCCACTCAAGTTTGAGGGGCTGACACTCTGTTTAGTCTCTTTTGACATTAATGATGCCAGCCAAAATGGCTCACCTTTCCATTGATTGTCACATACTCCTTGAAAGGATCCTCACACTCTTGGTAACTTCTCTAAATGATAACCTTTGATTCTGATGCACAAAAGTCAATTTTTTTTTATGATTAATGTTGAAATAAAAATGTCTTATCAATGTAAATGTCAAAGTAGTTCTGCAAAAAGAAATAACTATCACATTCCCAGTAACTGAGATCTTGTACATTCGCACTATGTGTTCTTCTGTTGGATATGTACCCTTCCCAGCCCACAGAAAATGACAAAATAAAAATAATACTGTCCAGAACTATTCCCTAATAGGGATACAGGATTCTGTGTTAGCTTCTGTCATCTTTTTGGCATAAAGTTGGAAAAACGTGTGTCCAGTTTCTGGGTGATTTCTGCATATTAAACTGACACCTAATTGTGCAGAGCTTTCTTTTGGCTTTCTAACATGTTCACATTGTTCCACGAGTGCAGTGATCTTTTCAAAACTAGGTCGGTTACAATGTGAAAAAGACCTCGACAGAATATTCAAATACAGTCATGAGCCATGTTAACCATTTCCATCATGGATAGACTAAAAGATTTACCTTGAAAAGTGTAGCAATTAGTTTGGAGCACATTAACGGCTTTAAAAACCTTGATTATCCATTTTGTTGCCTTTTCTGAGGTCACCCCAGATTATGGTTAACCCACAGAAAGAAATCATTGTAAATCTTGCTTCCTGAAGGCACCTCGGCTGCCAGCCTTGCTCGTGTGCCACAAAATGGTTCTCAGTTCCTTTGTGGCTGGTGAGTGGGCTAATGCTCCTCATCAGAGTGGTGACCTTTCCGGAAACTGCCGTTGTGCACTTCTCACCACCCTCCGATTACCTCAGTTACTGTGGATAAAATCAAATATCCCGATCATTCTCACAAGCCAGGGAAAACACATTTCATCGATGCTTCTCTTGGCGGGCTTACATAGGCGGGTAATGAATGAACTGGACGCGATGATTGTGCCCATGTGTTTCCAAAGAGACTCTGGTAAATAGTGGTATACAGGAGACCTGTGAATGCTGGACTGTTTTCCATCTGACAGTGACACAAAATGATGACTGTGCCCATTGGTTTCACTTCACAGTATACATTCATATGTATTACAGCCTTCAAATCCTGTGTGTTTGCTCATGATTTGGCAGGATATATTAAAAACTGCTTGACGGATTTCCATCAAAGTAATCTGTAAAGTTTTTAGCTTTGGGCCAATGAGCAAGTGATTACTTTTGGTGTGGACTGTCGATGTGACATTTCTGAAAATCTTTCTCATGAATTGCGGCACCTACTTAAATGGAAGGAAACATAGGGTACAGGTTCAGTGATGCTGTTCTAACAGTAAAAGCATAGACGACAAATGAGCCATCACAAAAATACGGATTTATCAACGTCCTCACAGAAATGTCAATATGTTTGTGAATTCATTCACCGCTGACCAACTATTTTCTCTGGAATTAAATCTGAAGACTGAGCTGCATCTGTGACTACTGTAGAGATTATCTCTAGTGGCACAAACAGACTATCTTTGGTTGGGCACAAGTGTACCAGAGCGCAGTGCTGCAGGATTTTAGTGCATGGCTTTTGAACAGCAGAGTTTATCCTGATTCCTGCTAGAGAGAACCATTAAGTATCAGGTTGTTTTTTCCTACTCCACGAATGGGAAGGTCATCCATGCTAATATCTCTTCCTCCCTTATGCTGCCACAACTCTCACTACACCTGTCTCAGCCAGGAGGACCAAAAGCTACAATCAAGCCTCTTGAATTTTAACTACAGAATGTGTATGCTCTCACCTTTTTCTTTAAATCTACTAATTTGTTTTACACACAGTCCATATTATTTGCTATGATGCACTTTTGTTGTTGTAGTAGGAGTTGTTTTTAGTCAAATATACAATACACACTGAAATTTCACACATCCTTGTTGAAACTCATGCATGCAAGATTGTTGTACATCTTAGAGATTTCAGTCTCCTGATCAAAACATGCAAAATAATATGTGAAAACATTAATTTTGAAGAAGACAGGTTGGAGACACTTCTTTTATATTTTTTTTAAAAAGGGGCATAAAACAAGGTTTCATAACAATACGGGGAGGGAGATGGTAGCTGCGGTACCTGGCAGCTTTCTCCATAATCACACAAGGCTCCCTGTTCCAGCTGGCATTTCTGGCATCGCACCTTTCGTTCCTGGATGAGCCAAAACAAATTGTCATTAAACACAATGTTAGTCTCTTGTACTAAGAATGGCTTTTCACCACACAAACCACACACCTTCTCTGTGAGCACACAACATAAAGAAGCATCAAGTTTTGCCACTGGGTAATGTTCCAATGCGTTTCAGCCACATGGAGCACAGTTCCACATCAGTGTCCTGAATGTTATCACTGGAGGAAACTTTTGATCCGGCTCTTCCAGAAAATCACTTGGAGTCTTGAAAATGCAGCTTCTCAAACACAGCAATCAGGACACAGTATGAATGCTGAATGTGAGATTGTGTAAAATGGCAACAACCAGTCGGATATGGCAGAGTATTCTAAAAACAGCAGAGATTAAAAGAATCCCAGTCTGAATCTGTTGTTTAGTATGATGAGATGATGCATCTGAAGAAGCACTGGTGCTACATAAACATTTTATTATTTCCCCCCCTTCTGAAATAAAAATAAAAGCTCTGACGATGTGTAAAAGCTTGACATGTTTCATCATTGATGCATATTTTTATGGAAACGAAGGAAATAATTCTAGAACAAAATTACTTATGCTATCTATGATCCTATCCCTGCAATGTTTTAACTTATTTCCAAAGCCATTCCGGGTCCAGCCTGAATTTTTATATTCCATAACAAAGTTGCGTCCAACATTGCAGGTGATCACAAAGGAACATTCAGTGGCAAAAAAAAGAACAAAAACCTTTTCGTGTGGCATAGAAAACAATCGTTAAACTGCATTGGCCTGGGTGGTTTTAAATCGCATTACAAAGTATTTTACATGGACATTGAAAATGCTAAGCATGGCAACTGTGGGGAAAAATAATTAAATTTAATAACACATTTTCACGAAGCTGGGAAATATGTTACATGCACCCGTAGGTTAAATGCACCCTTATGTATTGCCCATATGTCCAGGCCGTAATTAGCATTCAGGAATATCACCAATAATTCCATCGGGCCAAACAGATTGTGGAAAATATGTTGTTACGAGAATAGAACTTAAAGCTGCACTAATCAATATTCTTATGCAGTTTGTGCAATGTGAAAAACATCCCACAGGGGATTACTATCACCCAACGTTCGTGCTCTAGTGAGTGTTTTAGCATCTTTTAGCACATTTGTTTTCCAGCCCAGAATGCCACCCTTGATTGCAGAAGGCAGCTGTTTTCAGTCCAAAAGCTCTGATAAGCTGAGTGTTAGCCACAAGCTAGCTGCTAGGTTAGCGACTAGCTGGTGATCATATCAGAGCATCTAACAGCTGAAGAACTATTACATTTTACATGTGTTTTTAGCTTGTTTCTCTGTATCTATGTGGCCACACATCAGTGAATATAGAGAATATATTCTAGAAACAAAAGTGGAAATGTTTTTTGTAGTAACTGCGTGGATTTTGTTCAATGTTTCTGTAATACAAACGTGTGTGGAACATCTCATCTAATTTTTTATTTATTAATGGATTTGATAGGGACAATCCATGGAAGCGTGGTCTGTAGCTTATTGGCAGTCGTTGTCTTTGTTGTTACACAGCTTTGCACGCTGTCATCAAATGAACGACATTGAAGTGTTGACTGACTTGCAGGCAATGTTTTACTGGTTAAAAAGATTTCTTTTGTCGTCTCTGGATAAAATGTTGACCGATCAAAACTGTCCTGACATATGGTGATATTTCAGTCTACAGTATATCAGCAAATCTCCTCCCTGAGTGGAGGCTCATCCCTCCTTTAATGTGTTCTATTCCAAGAAGGGCTCGTGGGGTGAATGCCTCTCGGGTGACCTTCCACCAGCTGATGAATTCCTCCACAAAACACACCTCGTATTGCGACAGCGCTCAGAGCTGTCATATTGAAAAGTCATGTTCTGTCAAGTGCACGTTAAGCCATCATCCATTTGATTTTTATGAAAAAACAACCTCTGTTTGAAGTTGAATATGAGTCTGGACCAATAATACGCTATCCCTCTCTTAGGTAGCGAATCGTTCATGTGCATTCCTTCCTGCCACAATCATTTACACTGTGCATCATATGCAGCGAGGCACACCAAAAGAATAACTTTACATAAAGTATATGGGAGGTAGCAAACACATAATAGATTTCTTACAGTGGATCAGGGATGCAAGCTTACTCAGATACCTATGAAATGGGAATTTCGGGAGTCTGATAGACACACTGCTGGAAGGTGTGTGTGTGTGTTACAACAAGTCACTCATAGAGAAAACTGAGCCAATATGCTGGATATAAGCCTGATATGTAATGCATGGCTCTGATGTGGCGCGTGCATCCACATGGTTGGCTTTCATCAGCATACCAAGGTGGTAGATGGAGCTTGGCAGAGTGTAATGGAACTCCCACTGTACCCCTCATCCCAGGGGTTGAGATCTGTCTGATACTATTAATAATGACATTCTGCTCTCAAGCCAATTAATCCGCAGCTGCAACAGAAAGTAGATGTGCTTCACTTGAAACATGGGGGGGGTTTCTTATCTGTCATGTTGAGTGGTTCAGGCAGCAGGGAAAGGACACAAATGCAGACAGTACAGACAAACGGGAGCTGTTCAGCGATTCATTAGTACAAAGGATCCTACAGTCAGGTAATACAGGTACTGGTAGGCAGGCAGGCAGGAAAGTCCAGGTCCAGAGACGGACGCGCAGGGAACATGCAAGGCAAGACCGGAACACGGAAACCAAACACTGGGCAAGTGGTCCAAGCGGTTGAACACTCGAGGATACAAACTAAATGAACTGACAAAGAGCAAAGGAAAGGATACATATAGGCAAGGGACTAACGAGGGAAATAGGGGCAGGTGAACACTAGGGAAGAGATGGGCAGGAACTGAACAGATAGGAAGGATGTCAAAATAAAACAGGAAACACAGACAAAATCCCATGGGATGTAACATTATGTTGCATAATGCACTCATAAATTCAATCTAGAACTGGCAGTACAGATGAGGAGGAGACAAGTGTAGGCAATAGAGTCCCACGGCGCTATTGTTGGAAAGTTGCAAGCAGGACGAGAGAAAGTATGGCTGAAGTAGGGAAATACTGGAGGTGTTAAATAACTTTTTTTTATAAATCTAGAATTAACTGTGTATACACTACGGCTGCAACTAATGGTTTCGTGGATTTCCTGTTGATGACTTTAAGGAATAATAAAACTAATCAATCAATAATTTTATTAAATGTCCGAAAGTTGCTTGTTTGATGCTAGTTTGAGGCCGAAAGATGCTAATTTGCATTCATCAGTAAATGCGCCGCCTTTTTGTATCGGAGATGGTATTCGGAAATGGGTTACTTACTTACATCTAACTGCTAACCAGAATAGCCTGTGCATTTTTCTGTGCATTGCTGTCTCTTTACAGTAAGATATAGTTTTGCCTTTGTGCAGTAGAAACACTTTTTAGACGGCACCTCATATACAAATCGTCCTGTACCCAGTTTGCAAATGCTATAATGTTTGTTTGGTAACAGAGCTGCACGATGAGAAAGTTGACAAAGTCGTTCATGTGCAGGATCCTTATTTATTTCCCAACACTCTGAACTCTCAGATCTTTTCGTTTTGAACTGAATTGACTCTGAATCCACAGTAACCTCATTGTAGCACAAAGCGCAACGTAAATGGGCATTAAGTAATCTGTGACCATCTTAGTTGACCTCTTTGGCAACCAGCAGGATTTACCATATCAATACAACTGATCTCCTCCTACACAGGTCTCTGATACGGCATCCTCTGACCCATCACATCCTCTACAGTCACCCTGCAACTGACTTAAACAGCAAACTCCTATTTTCACAACAGAACAAGCCAAAAAGTAAGAGGAAAATGCAATACTACAATATATTATTAGGCTTCTAAATCCTTGTAAATGAAATGAGCTGTTAAAGTGTGTGTGTGTGTGTGTGTGTGTGTGTGTGTGTGTGCGCGCAGTGAGGAATGGGGGGGGGGTCGAAATCCCACCGGGCACAGAATCTTTATTCCTATTTTTGAAGGCCAGAAATGTCAGCAGCTGGCAATCGTTGGGTCATTGGTATTGATCAACAACCCCATTAACGGTGTCCCACTTCAACATATATTACGGAACATTTGGTGCAATGGGGCAGTAGAAATCATACTTATCACCACTTAGAGGAGTTTCCACTTGTCTGAAAGGGGACCTTTACCAGTGACAAAGCTTGCAAATTAAGTAACCTCCCTGAGATTACATTCTCTCGAACATGAAGAGCTCAAATGCAGGCACAGTGTTGGTAACTAAAGTAACTGGGTGTTATGTGGACCGCATAAATGGTAAGTTTCTTGCCTCTGAAGTGTTGCGTCAATGTTGTGAATTAGGCCTGTCGACACCCTCTGCATGGTATTGTTAGAGATGCTTTTCCCTCTGAACTCTGAAACCATGTTAGAGGATGGAGATGACAATGATGGCTGTGATGTTTTGAGCCTATTCTTAATATTTTCAGTATTCTGCTGTCCGCTATTGTCAGTAACATTTACAACGAAGAGGGAACGTGACGGCTGTTCTTTCTGTTTCGGCCCCTGACGAACTATCCTGTCATGCATATTTTTGTCTGAGGACTCGAGACATTTAACATCGTGTCTGTCATGTGGCTTGAGCATTTTGTAAGGAATGTCTCTCAATGCTTGCTTCACTTGCATAAAGAAATCCACTGATCTAGTCGTGCTTTTCTGCAAAATCCCTTCGATATGAGTCTGGCTTATATTCCCTGAGCTGTCTGTGTGTAATAGTTCAGGCTCAAATAGGGGTAATATATGCATGCCTCTGAAACAATCAGTCTTGTTTATCCAGAGCCCTTGAACCTCCAGGATCAGAAAGTTTCTGCAATGAATTCTGATTTGCTAAATCCCAGTCCAATTTATTGCCTCAACTCTGCGCAAACATCAAAACAAACTCTCTCCCTTTTTGTGCCACCAGCTGTTAGATTTGGGCGAGAATAACAACAGAAAGAAAGGGTTGGATGATAGAGACATGGAGGATTCACAATTTGTTTATTAATGTCTATTTCCTCCTCACCCTGTCTCTGCCTCCCCTCCTCTTCATTTCCTCTTCCCTGAAAGATCGTTGCATCTGCACTTCAGGGCTTGCGAACTGCGAGGGAACCGTAAAGTTTTGATAGAGACCTTAGCAGGTGGATTCATTTGAAAGTTTCCTTGGTTGAGTATCCTGGCGCACTCGAGAGTTATATTTGGTGTTAGTGATATTCGGTTTCCTGAACGTGTATGAAGATGTTACAATGTGACGTAGCAGTGTGGGTTGAGAGCACGAATGCATAATTTGTTTCTCTGGTGCTCACTGAAGTACACTCGCTTAGCTGCAGTCACAGATGTAATGTAAAATCTTTTCAAGTTTAAGGCGCATCTGTCCTTTTTCTGCCTTGATGAAAGTAGATGGAAAATGGGATTAAAAGAGTCAGATTTAGTGCTTGACAAATCATTAATTTCTCAAGCCACAGTTGCTGTTTGGACATCTGATTACTTGTCATTGTCTCTAATGCAAATCTGCATCCAGTGGATTATGGGAGCAATGCAAAAACATTTAGCTGGACATGTAGACTGACTGTGATTTGCATATGATGCTGAATAAAATTAATTATTCTCCACGCTGGAAATATTTCTTCCAATTCTTTCAGTTTGGTATTATCTATTTTTCTTTAATTGACTCATAGGAGGAATCTAGACTGAGAACCTTTGTGGCTCATACTTAGGTACAGCGGTGCTTCGAGCTCACAATGAGACTATTTCACGGACGCTATGCAGATCTTAGATTAGCATGTTAGCATGCTAACAGTTGGTAATTAGCACGAAACACACAGTCCAGCTGAGGTTGATGGGAACGTCAGAACGTCATTTTGCGTGTAATCATGAAACAAAGTGCTGGACATATCTTGAACTGATGATGGCGCTAGATGGAAAGTTAAGGGATCACAAAAAGCATTGCAATTAATTAAAAAGTGGAACATGAATGTCTGTACCATATTTAATGGCAATCCATCTACTGCTGTTGAGATATTTCAGTCTGGACAAAAGCAGTGGACCGACCAACCGACCAACGTTGTCCTCCGTAAAGTCATGCTCCCCGATGGCTAAAGCCAGACGTTGTGTACTTCCAGTCATATATATATAGAGTCTAGGATTAAGATTAAAACCTTAATATTTAGCACACAAACTGTGATGTAAACTCTTAATGTTCTAACTTTCAATAAGAGCCCATTCCTTTAAGAACTTTCTAACATGCTTCAATTCTCCATTCGGTGCTTGGTTTGATCTTTTGCCAGACCCTGCGTGTCAGATGATTTTGGATGAGATTCAACAGCCTTTTTGATCTGAAGTAATAGCTGTTTATAGAATAGAAAATTCAGGAAGAGCATATAATTCTTCCCCTCATCACAATTTCAGTGTTTTGTTTTAACATCTAGGGGCAATTTGCATATATTCTAGTTTTTTCTCTTTCACTAATGCCATCTAGAGACTACATTTGACACCCTAGTAAACTAGATAACACTAGAAATAAAATGCAGCAATGAGGAGAAACTCTGGCTGTGAAGTGATATACTGCATATGAGTCTATACAAACGGCTCAGATTACGCTTTTTAATCACATATCCACACCAGCAGGGCATTAGGTGGTGGATCTCATTGCAATGACAAAGCATTACATTAGGACGCCGGTTGTGGGGGATAGTCCATCACTAAATTTGCCTGTGGCTGTCCAGAAGCCCTTTCTGCTGCCGGGTTCATCATAACAGCGTGAGAGTAGATGACCCGCCAGATGTTTGTAATCTCACACCGAGGAGCTTGTGACTAGGGTCGCAATCAGATAAGGGAACATAGGAAGGGATTATAAATTGTGACAGTGGAGGGGGGAGGCTATAGATTCCACCATAATCGTTTATAGATGCCGAATGTCCTCTTTCGCCCCCGTCACAGACGACTCAGTGCTACTACTAGTTAGAATTCCAAGCCAACATATCCATAATGTAATCCTCATGCTTAAGCTTCACATACCTGACCAACCAAAGGCAACGAATACTAGCCAATCAGAGGCAGAGTAGGGCGGGTCATGACTTTGAATTGCCGATATCTATAATTACATAAAAAACAGTTTTGACTAGTCAAAAGTATGGCTAAACAGATACCTTAAGTTAACATTTTAACTAGTCAAAATGCCATTTTGACATGTTGAATTGCCATTTCCACTAGTGAAAACTAAATCCCTGCCAGTCAGCCCTACTGATTAAATGTTTAAAGGCCTTGTCATACACCAACCCAATATCTGATATCTGGCATATACTGTATATATATGCCTGTTTGTTTTCCTGTGTATGAAAATAAAAAACACACCGCTCATGATTATGTTGCAGCTGTGAATAAAATGAGTGAATTTAGAGCTTGCACACAAGGCGCAAGCTCATTTCTTCTCGCCAGTTTGTAAGGCCCCATTGAGAGTGTATGGTTGTGTGGGCAGGTTAATGATATCAGCTTGAGAGTAGTTTTTAATCACGAACAGACTAATGAGATAGGTTGGGCTGGAGTCACAGCAATAAACAGCATCACAGGTCACTCCCTCCATTTCTCCATTTTTCTTCTTTCGGCTTTCTTCACTGTCTAAACGCAAGAATGAGGAGATTTAGGAGAACGTGAGCGACTAATGAGCACACAATGGTGAGGATTTAAAAGGAATCAGTCATCTTTACTGGAGTGAACAGCAGGACAGATTCGCGAGGCACAAGCAGGTTATTGGCAGTGGAGGAGCAGAATTAAAAGGCGGTCCTGGTGAAAATTGGAAAAATAAATTACAAACATGTCCTGACTGCTTTTGACAGAAAGAGGGGTTTGTTTTTTAATGTATCCTAGAAATACATAGATAAATGTTAATGACGACATTAGCAGGATGTAAGAGTGGAAAAAAGTAAAGTAACGCTGTGGTCAAATGGCTTTAATAGAACATTGTCATTTCTTCATAGAATTAGTCACGGTAAATCAGAAGGAAAAACAGCCCTGCAGTGCTGTAGGGAATGGAAGCTCCCTTTTTATTTTAACTCCTTAGTACGGAAACATGTTTCACTCCATTAGAGAGTGAAAATTGGAGCCATGGAAGTGTAAAGAATTGGACATCAGTCCCCCTAAGCCCCTGAGGTACATCAAGAAATGTTGGCTTGCCAAGTTCTCCCAGTTAAGAGCATGTTCAGTCTGTGAAGATGGCTTCGAGAGTACATTAATGCAATATGTTACTCCCTGCCAGCTGAGCCCTGCATTATATTTCAGTCTGTAACTTATGGGTTTGGATGGTGGCTGGTCTTGATGAAAAGGCTCACACTTTCCTATCTCAAACTCGTATTTACAGAGATAATCCACGTCATTTTCATATAGATAACTTTTTGGTGCTCGCCACTGCCAGCTGAGCTTTGTGATTTAACCTATATCCAGTTTATGAATGCTGTAGCATTTGCTTTTCTAAACATCCAGCGATGGCAGTCAGGAACCCAACACTTTAACCGCAAACAGCAACACCAAGAATTAATAGAAAAACTGGATTATATGCATGAGCAATGATGCAGCTGATTCATGTGTCCTTCGTTGACACGGTTTAGCAGTGGAACTCCTTCCTGGCAGAACCACAATAATCAACGAGGAGGAAAAGTTATTACATCAGGTGTTCGTGGTGTTCATAAAGTACGACAAAAAAAAGGACAATTTTCTTTCTAAACATAGAAGGTATATTTTTATTTATTCATTGAAATGAACATGCACTTCTTGACTGTAGTGACAGTCCAGTCTAAAGTTTGGGAAAACCAACATGTCCATCATGTGTAGAGAAGACGCCCACAAGGTGATGGTAGTCCGTTACTGTCAATCACTTACACGTGACTGTCTGACTTCTCGTCTTCCTCACTCCATGAATGCTCCACGTTGTGCACATGCGATTAGACTCTGGAGGCTCTTTTGTGGCAGATTTTCATAAATTTTTTAGACATCAGTGTTTTTGCCTTTTTTAAATTGTTTATCATAATTCAAGAGGAGATTTCTATCTCCATGAGCATATTGTTCTTCCAGCTGCTCCATGTCTTATGTGCTTCCATCCATCTTCCTTTGGTTGTTTTGATTCGCTGTGGATGCTTAAAAAGAGAAACTAAGCCACCCCTCTACATCTACATCAACATAAAGTACGAGACTGACGTGGTCAAAAGGAAGTGGAGAATTATTATTATTTATTTAAGACAGTCACTCTAACTGTGTCCTGCTGCAGAGACATGAACCATCAGCTTTGCCTTTAATTCCCGATCAGATGAGGTTAGAGGCGCAACTTCCAGGAACTGAAGCTGCATCAACACAGAATACAAGGAAAAACACATAACCGTACCGGCCACACTGTTTGAGTGACACATCAGTTAATTTGCAGTGCCAAACCCTCCCAACAACAACCATTTAACACCAAAGATATTGCATAAGGTAGGGACGTGAATGGGGGGTAAAAAAAAAAGAAACAAAATATAAATTCATAAATAAGTACATGAATTTGCAGATATATTACTTTACATTCATTCCAATTGGTTTGCGTTTGTGTGTTATGTCACAGTGGATTAGCCGCTCAGAGTGCTGGTGGGTGTTTTTCGGGTAGGCGTGGTGTGAGTCCTGCTCTCGGATCGTGGACGTTTGGGTCGGAGCAGATTATGAGACTCTGCGTGTGCCAATGGCCTTGGGAGGATAACAACACGTCAGGACAAATCGCAGCACAAAGTTGCATGGAACTAGGTAATTTGAAGGACCCTGGGTGATGCGGTTTGTGTGTGTGGGAGAGAGACCAACAGGCGGGGGAGAGAGAAAGAGACAGAGAGCATGTGTATATGGGTAGCTTTATTCTTTTTAATCATATTAAGTTGGATCATTAGATGGACCCATTTACACAGTGCTTTCATGAGGTGCACAGGTCCAAATCCTATTGGATGTCGGCCTAATCTACTGCAAAAGCTCTGCAGCTGCAGTTGCAGCTTTAGTGCGGACTCCGTGTCCCTCGGTGCAGGCCTGGCTATGAACATACGTGCCACATTAATTTGGCTGAATTAGGATTGAGAACAAATTGCCACTCTACATTCCCAAATCCAGGCATGATTGAGAAACAATGAGCGGCGCAGCCCACATAAATGGTTCACGAGATTATCCTCCGCTGACTTATACAGCTCACCTCTTTCCTTGCCAGGACGTCAAGTGATTTCATTACGTACAGACTTAACCGTGAACATAACAAGCCTAGAAAAAGCCTCATCAGGCGAAGGTCCTCAGTGTTGATGTTAATTCAACCATAATTCTTCTGTGCTATAATGAATCTTGTGACATTTGGAGAATCATTTTCTGCATGGTGCAAATATTGTATTAGCCCCGTAGACTTTGAGCCTCATTCTCAGACAACTCCCATCCAAAATGGCCGCAAAATGACCAATCAATTTCAGTTAATTCTAAAAGAAAATTGAATATTAACACGGATACAATCAATGCATCTATTCTAAAAGAGCCTCTAAAGCCTACCTAGCTTGTTCATGTGACAAAATTAGTTAACGAACCACAAAAAAATACATACAATGAGACCAATACATGTAGCTAATTTATCTAGTGTGACTGCAGGGCTAGTTAGTAATGTTAGCAGATAGCATAGCCACACCTGTGTACTATTTGAGTAAGAAATATTAGACATCTAAAACTGCATGTTTTATTTGTATTGCAGTTTGAATCAATGACTCAGTTTGCTTGAAACATTTAACTTGTTGACGACAATTACGCTTTTTCAACTTTTCCGACCTCTTGGCTAATTTTCACGCGGTGTTAACGGGAAGCTGCAAACGTTCGGCAGCCTCAAAACACATCAAACACTTGTTTGAGAGGCTGAGCCTTTATAGATATTATTCAGAGAGATATCCCAAGCGTGAATGATAGTGTGTGTGTGTGTGTGTGTGTGTGTGTGTGTGTTGGTGCAGAAAGGTAGAGAGAGACGGAAACACATAGGCAGCGATAGAGAGGGAATTGGAATGAGATTTGATAGAAAGAGAGCGCGATGGCGTCGAAGCGTTTAGTATGCAGAACAGAAGGCAAACACTTTTAGCCCTTCTGTCGAAGTCTGGGACTCCTCTGCAGTGAGCGGGCTAAACTTTCTCATATAAGCTTTCGCCTCTAGCCATGAGCTCAAACATTTCAGTCACATTCACTGAAGCTAAAGAAAAAAATGCCTTATTACTTATGATCAAAGGTTGGTGTTTTCCGGAGGAGACATGGAACGTCTGCTAGAATTTGCATTAGGAGTTGAAGGCGGGTCATTTTCGGTGAATAGAGAGGCATCCAGAAACAGGCGGGGATTCGTTGTTTTCCCCGCTTTGGAGCTCACTTCCTTTTGAAGAAAGTTTACGTGGGTAAACAGAAACATGAAATCTAAATATGAGTATTAGTAATGAAGAGCTAAATCTCTTCCTCCCGGTGAAGTCGCCCTGTAACCTGCAAGGAAAAACGTCAGCTTGACTTTTTTTTATTTCTTTGAATCTTTACAGTAAATTTCCGCAGATACAAGATCGTCTGTTACACCTCTGACTGCTGCACTTAGTGTTTTTCTTTTGTAGCTCTCTCTGGCTTTGGGAGAATACATAACACAATATAAACTTGTTCAGAAATGCAAAACTCATGAAAGATACAGAATGAATGGTATTTAAAATATGGCCAATATTACACAAATAAATGAAGTCGTTCCAAAACAAATAACCACATGTATGTAAAAAAGAGAAAATATGAATTTAACCAACAAATGATTGTGTTTTTATAGATTATTAAACCTCACTTTATTAGTATGACATCCGCTGAGTGTTATGTGATTTTAACTGTCATTTTATTTGAGTTTTTAGTTTAAAGTGACCAATTGCAAATGTGTATTTTTATGCCAGAACATTAATGTACAAAACGAATGTAGGTGTGATGTGCGACGTAAAGTCAGCGTCGTCATAGCTGCAATTTGGGCAAAAAAGACAACGCGGACAAAACAAAACTTGAATACAGGAGTGTGAGGGTTAAAACCACTACTGTAATAACAACAGGCGCTATGGTTTGTGTGGTTATGTTGTCTGTGTATTCTGTTGATTTAGTGTTTTGTGTGGGTGTGAGAGTGAAGAGAAAAAGAAAAAAGAAGACATCAGAGTATGGCGCAAGGAAAAGAAGAAATAAAATATTGATAATAGTAATAATGATGAAATAAGATGTCAAGCGAGCGATTGGAGCACCACTAGAAAGCACTCAAACTGGTCGGGTGCGTTTTGCCAGGTTGGTCAACAATTTCGTAATTTTTGTTTACCTCCATCATTAGCATTAGCATGACCCCCTGTTTTGGAACCATTTTTCCAGCAGACGATTTAAATGATCTTATTTCACTGATTTTCTATTTTGATTTTCTTTTTTTTCTTGATCTAAAACCTCTATTTGACACTTGTATTCACGACTTGCTTATACAGTCCTTGCTTTTTGTGGTTTTATTTATATACCTGTATATATCTCTCTGCTTATTAATGCACCAATCCACCAAAGCAAATTCCTTGTACGTGAAACCTACTTGGCAAGAAATCCGATTCTGATTACATTATTGTGTTGCGCTTGATATTAGTCCTCCATGCTTTGGGCCACCCCAGTGGCTGGAAAAGACGACCTTCCCTACGTCATCATTTGATGGATTTATTTTTCCAACCATGATCTGTAACTGCATTGGAAGGTACTGACAAATGATGTTGTCTTGATGAGACGGGCGTCGGATCAGAAAGACGCTTATACTTGTTGTTCTAGAGGGCAGTGTGGTGGACCAAGAGGCGGGGTGGGCTCCTCGACCGTCGCCTGGCAACGAGGACGATGCCGATTGGGCCAAGTGGTGGCAGGTGTGTACCTCCCAGTGGAGAGATTGCAACCGCTTGGCACCTGGGACTGGACACACCTGCCTCTAATCAAGATCAACGAGGACGGAGAGCTTCCCTTCCTAGAACCAGCTGAAAAGCCACAGGAGAGAAGACCTCTGGGCAGAGTAGAGGCGGAAGGATCGGAGAGAGAGAGAAAACGACTAGTAACATTGGAGAAAATAAAGAAGTATCACTTGATTGCTTGGCGACTGGAGTGTTTTGGGTACCGAGGGCCGCTACCCTCCGTTCGACATCTTACGGCAGTTACAAATGACGAATTTTGTGGTTCGACTTGGAGGACTTGTAGGAGGGAGCTGGTGTCCCTCAGGCAGACCCATCGGAAAGCCCTCACTCCAGCTGCCTGGCAGGGCAGGAGCACCGCCCATCTAAGTATGACATGGTTCAAGATGGTGCAGTGCTATTTCATAGTGGCATTTTGGCAGTCAACACCTTTATTTCACCTCACTTTCCATGAGTTTGTTGTCACCAATATCCACCCCCTCGCCCCTTCAGCCAGTCACATGCCCCGAGCCTGTCAACAGCTGTCAACTAGCTCATGTTAACTTGAGCAAAAGCACAAAGAGTTACACTACACTCTCTTTTTGCCCTTCTTGTTACAGCGAAGATACAGAATACATACAGATACAGAAATAACATCTGAGCTTAGCGTTAATAAAATATTACTTTATTTTAAAATGTAATAGTTCATCTTTAGATATATTTATGTATTTACAAGATTATTTCCTAATGTTTTACTTATGCAGTGAGCTGTTTTCGAGGTTCCAGCAGCCGGGCTGTGCATTCTGGAAATACGAATACATGATTTCTGACCAAATTACAGTGAAAAGCGTATAGCCGCTCTGGCTGGTTCACATCTCTGTGACTTTTCAGGTTAAAGTCAGTCGGTGTAACTCAACCGACTTCAGAAGTGGCTTTTAGCAACACCTGCCTCACTCCGGCTAAAAAGCTTAGGGTTTTTATTTGTTTATAGAAAGCTGTGATGAGCTTGATGGAGGACATTAGTGTGTCATTTCTAAAAATGTTACTCTGCAATGTTGATGGCAATGGAGAGATTTTCTTAAATTTTCTGGCATTAAAATGGTTAGTTGAATAAGATTCAAAAGTGGCTTCTTCTCTTAAAAAATGTTCACATCCAAACCCATAACACCAATACATGAGATAGACATATCCCTGCTGTTGTTATGTTTTATAGTATAACACATGGTTCACATGGATGTCACCTGCTGAGTGCAGAATAACGGCTAAATGCAACATTTTGCTACGCTGATTATTTTCATTTACCAGAGATTCTTCCGTAGCCCGTAGTTATTTTGATTGCCTGCCAAGATGCTAATCCATGTTGCATCCGGACCCTCACCGCAGATGGAGTACCCATTATAAACTTAATTTCTCTTTATCGGTGCAAAAGGATGGTAAAACTGAGAATACACTGTGACTTAGGGGTGGGTTCCAGTTGTTGCACCGTCTGATGAGAAAGTTCTTGACTTCCAGCAGACACCTGCAGGCTCAGGTCATTGTGTTTCTAGGCACTGTTAAGTGGAGCTGTGGCCCCAGCATGGCACTGCTGTCAGACCTCACAGCCTCTGCAGACAACTTGGGGGAACTTGTAAAGAGGCCAAGGCTGATGGGTTTTGAGTCTCCTTAGGCGGTCAGCTGGAAGAAAATTGGAATGATCCCATGGTGTGTGTCGGTGTGTGTGGCAGTCAACTTTGAAGGTCCAGAAATAAGGACATATATATATCAATGTCTGTCCAATGTCTGCTGGGATTGGCTTTTGGGATTGCAATTTTACTAACCTAATTGGAATGGTGGCTAATAATCTCTCAAAATCCCCTAATTCATAATTTCCACAAATGTGTCCTGTTGTTATATATTGATTTCTCCCCACAGTCACTTAAAATGTGTCACGATGGTTTCTTTTTTGTAACATCTTCAAAGTGAATGTTTTGGCTATTCCTTCAGCTTTGCAGTAGGACCTTTGGGGCTCTGTTATTGACATAAATGACTAAGCCCTTTGACTGAGTATGCAGTCTAAGTATACTTCACGTAGGGGTTCTGTGGGCCTGGTAGGCCAGTTTGGTAACCCACCCATTTCTGCCTGCCACTGGCTAATTCTGTACATTTGGCACATTATTTTTTTATACAATATATACCTAGTGTATAGGCATAATTTGGATGTTGGATTCAAACCTCCTCCTCCTAACAAAGCCAGATTACTATTTTCGAAGTATTAGAAAAATATAGGAGGCAACTGAAAGATATCTCGCTGGAAAATCCACAGAGAGCTGCATGAAAACCAGAAATCTACAGAGAGAATAAAGTGATAAGAGGGAGGTTGAGAAAGATCATAAAATCGAATAATTAAGTACTATATGTGTAAATGTAGAGGGAAAATATATATGCCGATGTGTGAATAAGATGTCCTGTGCTTGTGAGGGTAAGTCCTTGTATCTTGCCAAATGTTCCAAATGTTCCTCATGCTAGGAAGCAACCCTAGCTTCCTCTCAGCGTGAGTCTCTTTTTCAAAGTCTCCAATCCACAGGCCTTGTGTTTGCCAGTTTGGAAATGCTTCTGATGATCAAGCTAATTTAAAAGTGTGCTCTTGAAGTCAAGACACTTCATAATATTTTTATCAGGTGATTAAAAAGTGCCTTTTAAGTAAGGACTTCTATCACAGATCACAGTGGCGATTCCTCCCAGTGCATGTTTGCAACAGCATCCACAGTGATTTCTGTTAAATGAAACAGGATAAGGGGAGGATGTTGAAGTGGGACAAGTAGGCAACAACTGTGCCTAATATATTGGAAGGCAAACATGCCCCAAAACATACTTTCCTTTAAGCCTTATTGGAACAATAGAAGAAGTGGAATTTTCTATTGAGACCCATATTTCTTCTGGTAAAAACCTATGCAGTACAAAAAACTGCTATTGTAATAATAGCAAATATTTAGAGGTTTTTAATCACATTTCACATCCTGACCTGTATTAAAAAAAAACACAGCGGGAACAGACAAAGGATGTAAATATTTTTCTCATTCAAGAGCAGAGAAAATATTCTTGGATTTAGAGCCGAACACCGAAAAATAATCACTTGTTCGTCAGCCTATGCCACGACTTTCTGCCAAATTATTTCTGCAGTTTAACTGCATAAAAAAACTAACTCTGATGAGGTAATAATGACCTTGCATCTGCCATTTCCCCTATTTTTTCATCTGTGACAATAGGGCAGGTTTCATGTGATTGTGTCAGAGCTATATACTTAAAAATAAGTTGAAACCACCAAGCAACCATTAGTTTGTGTGTGTGTGTAATAATAGTTGTAATCTTGCTGTATGTCTGCTAGCATGTCAAGCAGTGAATATTAATAGTAATTTGCCAGACTTGTGGAATCCTTTACACGTTAGAATAGAGTATGGGAGTAGCAGGACCTTATTGGACATGACAGTCATTTTAACATATGAATGAGACTCAGAAAGGTTGTTTTTTGTTGATTTGCCCGAGCAGATATACAGGAAAGGGTTGACTGAATCGGACACAATTGCTGGCATCCTCTCAGCCCGCAGCAGCTTGTGTAACAGCAGCGGGTAGTGAACCCTCGTCGAGGGCCCTTGTCGATTTTTCCCTGTTGATTCCCCCTCAAGATCAATATCTTCAAACGTCCCCTTCAGTCCTCTTACTTTCTAGGGTTAATCGATGACGATGGAAAGCTCCAGGGATTTGTGGAGACCCTGCCACCTAAACCTTTCACCGTGTGCAAGATAAATTAATTAAGATCTTAACTTAATTTGGTGCTGAATACAAGTCTTTACCTTGTCCTGGCCTGTGGACAAGCCAGCATGGACCGACCACAGGCAACCTGCCACTGCAGAATTGTATGACAAGCTGACATTTCAAGGCTTAAGTTATGTTGTATTCAAATGTTGCATAGGGTATTTTCCATGTCAATAAAGAAAAACTGTGCTTAATATGATGCCTTGAGGGTTTTTGCTCTCAAAGTCAAGGTTGTGATGTGAGTCTCTTTTTTGTTTTATTTTTAATATTGCACAGTCTTTCCATACCCTGTTTAATTATTCACTCAAAAGTATAAGAAATGTGACAGTGCTTGTAATATACATAACTAGGTCTAATGCTATGCTGAATCTTGTGAAGCTGCCTGGGGCATTTCAACACCATCTTACTGCATATGCAGCAGTCACATAAGACTTATAATGATGGGTGTTGACGTTGGATGTTCACCTTGTTTAAAATTGCATATTATAGAATAATTATTGTTTTCTCTCTTCCTCTTTTAGAAAGCCTTAGGAGATCATACCAAGAACAGAAGCTGCAACTAATAAAGATCAAACAGAGGCCTGCTAATTTAATTTCAATATGAGTTATTCTTGGACCAATGGTTCCTTGACCAATATAGGACCAAAGTTAAAATAGGTGGTTACATTCGTGGAAAAGTAGAGGTGAAAAGTTCGAAATGCATATCAATGAAATGTCTCACTGCAGCTGAGCTCACACCGGTCTTCACTGGAGTGCGTCAAGCGCTGCGATTCCAACGTCCTGAAGAGGCTGACAAATCTGGACGCCTGAGGTTTGCGATGAGGCCATATTTGACAAAGCAGTTGGTCATCACTCTCCCAACAATCCTGAAAACAATGATCCCGCCACAGTGAGCCCACCATCTGTCTGGGAGGAGGGATGATATTTCTGCTCTCAGATGGCTAGTGAGACATATAAGCTGCTGTTACTGCTGAATTCAAATGCATTTTGTTGCTCGTTCAAAACTGTTTTGCTGACACAATCTTATAATACAGTCCCCTCTAATTTAGCATTTTTTTCCTCCTAATTAAAACAGCACACCAACAATGGAGCTTCTTTAGACGTCCAGTTAGTGGGTCTTTTTGTGAAACTTTAGTCAATTAAATGTCTGAAAATAATAATAAAAAAATGCCTCCAATTACCCAGGTTAATATCTGGAATTTGCTTGTTTGTGTCCAACCAACAATTCAAATCTTATAAACATTGAATTTACAATGCTTATAAATTCAATGTCAATGTTATTCATCTATAAAAGAGAAAAGCAGCAAATCCTCACATTCAAGCAGCTGTGGCCGTGTTCTGTCTTATTAGAAAATAGTACACAATATCAAAAGATGTACGAAATAAGAACTTTTATTCATAATATATTCATACTTGTACACAAGTAAAATAAAATGCATATCTATGGTTCCATTGCAATCTCCATAAACAAGTTGACAGCATTCTTTTGGTAAATGCTTCCCATGTACCCTTTCTGTCATGAAAATAGAACAAAAAATCGGGGGAGGTGAAACATTTGTTTTTAGAAACTTAAGAAAACATAACATTACTCAACAAATGCATCACTTTGAATAAATAATGGGGGGAGATTGTTTATCTTCATTAAACAAACCCAACATTCTCTGTGTGCGCGCTGTCTCTGATTTCCTGTATTTGGTTGTGGGGTTTTTTTGTCTTTTTTTTTGTCTTTTTTTTGTCTTCCAGTGGTCTGTCTAAGCAGTAAAAGCTTTGAGAGGGAAAAAGGGAGGAGTCTCCAAAGTGTAGCTTAGACACAGTACAGTTAAGTACATAGAGAACAAACAATTTTGGGCACCAATTCATTATATACATTAGATCTGTAGTGTTCTGTAAAGGCATCCATTTTGTTAAATGTACTCTAACCGCTTCATCATTGTTTGTCCTCGCCCACGTTGGGTCAACGTGACTCCTCGCTTTTCAGTCACTGTCTGCTGTAGATGTCACTTCATCTTCTGTTATCATTGTCATGAGCATCAACAATCTTGAGTCCTATGTTCAGAGTGAGATCAGGAGTCCTAAGACATGGCTAAAGATATCCAGATTGTGGGAATGAAGAGAAAGCGCAGCACTTGCAAAGTAGAACCCTGGCCTTTGATGCAGTGGGTGTCTGATTTGGGCTTTTTGGAACACTTCTTTTTCTTTTTGTTTGATGCTGTAGATGATTCCAGATTGTCTATAAGGTCAGGGTTTAGATTTTCCAAAGACTTGTCCAGGGTGTTGGACAAGGTTCCCAGTGGTCCATCATTCTGCTTGTTCTGGGTCTCGTTTTTCGTTCTTTCTGGCTCCTTATATTTAGTCTTAGACATGTTCTCCTTTTCCTTAAGGGGGTTGTTAGTGATTTGGCGGCTCTTGCCAGACAGTATAGAGGACTTGTCATTATCTCCAAGGCAACACCTGGGAATGGTGTCCCCGAGAGGATTTTCCGTGGAAGGGAATTTCCCAGACTGTGCCTTGGAGCTGAAGAGATTGGTCTGGGTTTGAGGCGTTTCTACACACCCCTCCAAGTCTTCACTTTTCAGTCGTTTCAGGTCCTTACCTGCCAGGAACTCGGGAACATTGCACTCCAACTCGGAGCTGGTGCCTTTGAAACGTTTGAACCAGTCCCACAAGGTCCTCGCACGGCAGTCACAGATCCACTGGTTCCCGTTTAAACGCAAATACTGGAGAGACACCAGCGGGTCCATGGTCTCCCCCGTCAACACAGTAAGATTGTTGAAAAACAAAAACAGGGATTTCAGTTTACCAAAATCACTAAAAGCTCTTGGTTGGACATAGATAACCCGGTTCTGGTGCAGCAGCAGCCGGTCCAGATTGATTAAGCCTCGAAACATGTTGTCCGTTACTATCTTGATCTTGTTATTGTGCAGGTAGAGATAAGTGAGGTTGGCAAGGTCCAGAAAAGTGTCATCATGCAGGGTTAGAATGTTATTGTCCTGCAGGTAAAGGTGCTGTAGGGAGAGCATTCCTCGAAAAACCCCAACAGGGAGCTCTGACAGGCCACACCTGTGCAGTTGGAGGGTATGAAGTTTAGTTAAGCCCTGAAAGGCTGTCGGACTGATGGTGCGGAGGTTGCTATTGTCACCAATGTCCAATTCCTCCAGTTTTTCCAAGCCATAGAAGGCCCCAGCCTCGATGTAGCTGATGTTGTTGGAGTAGAGCCACAGAACAGTGAGATTGTGGCAAGAGCTGAAGCTGGTGGACCTCACCACCGTAAGGTTGTTGGTCTGGAGGAATATCCGCTGGCTCCGCACGGGAATCTCAGTAGGGATGGAAAACAGTCCTTGTTGTTGGCAGGCCACAGTGGGCTTGGGCTCACTGTAGCACACACACTTGGCAGGGCAGCTGTCAGTTTGAGGCACAAGGTTCAGCCACATCACCAGAAACAGGAGTCGCCCCCCTATGTAGACAGAAAAAAAGACATCAGTGGATTGGTAAATAATGTATGTAAATATTAAAAGTCGCAGTTCTAATTTAGTCGTAGAAATCTGTAGAAACAGATTCAATCAGGTCAGAATGTATTATTTATAAACCCTTGAAAGAACACCCTACATTTTAACCGCACAACATAATTGGAGAATCGGTCTGATACAGAGCATGAGGGAACCTCTCAGACAGTGTAGACAAAATAGTTGTTGATCTTTTATGTTCACAACACACAATTTAAGCCAACGACACTGCACACAGCATCGAATGACACGACATAACCCACAAAATCCAAAACATTCAGCGCATTACTACTACAGAATAGGGGATCCTCTTCATAACAGTGATTCAGCGTGTGTTTTAACGGTGATGGTATTTGGATCTGGGGACACATCTCCCTGCTGCCACTGCTCACGTGGAGACCTAGACAGCTGAAGAGAGTTCTGTGAAGGAAGACTCATTTTAAAATTGGGTGGGTGGCTTTTATGTGGAATTAGCCTGCTCTAATAGGACAGACATAACTAATGGTGTTTCAGCATTCCTGAGGTTGACATTTAGCCTGACGCTGGGAGATAAGCTTTCATGCCAAGCTAAGAGATTGATGCCTGCGGCCAAGGTGGAAAGACGGCTACAGAGGCTCTGCTAGAGTTTCCACTGCGCGGCCATGACTGAAGCATTTTTTGCAGTGCAGCATGAAGATGAGATATACAGGAGGTGTGATAGCACTCAGAGCTAGGCTTGTAAAGATTCTTGTATCCGTTTGCCCTGAAGGCATCCATGTTTAAAATAAGACGTATTCCGCAATTGCTTGCATTAATTATTTCTGCCTGTCCTCTGCCATGATTCAGATCAGCTTGCTGCACAGTACCGCGATAAGTGGAATGGGCTGGATTATCACATGTCAATGATCACTTCTGACATTACACTGTTGTAGGTATGGCTGAGGGTTTTGGGGCTGGGCCTAGATGATAGTGTCAAAGTGTCACAGGCATGTCTAGTATCAGCATATAATGGCAGGTACTCCTTCAAATCTCTGAATCCTCTTCAGCTCCTGTCTTTACTGAAGATTTCCAATCTCTGCTCCCATGCACATGTGAGGAATCCCAGGCTTGCAGGCATGACAGGTAGTGAGGCTCCGGAAAAATGCATGAGCCGTACTGAGCCCCCCCCCCCCATCCCTACTCTCCCTCTTCTCATTCCCCTGCAATGTGTTGTGGTGCAGCTCATCTCTGGACCTTGTTAAACGGAGCTCTGGTGTGGCCTGACAGCAGCCCTCTGCTGCACTTTCTTTCCAATCTCCCTGCTCAGCCGTCAGACAGCCACCGGAAAGCTGTCAAGACTTTCCACTCTTTCTGCATCGCAGCACTTTTCCCTCAGCACTGCCTAACAATAGCAATATTTTATCGCACAGCACGCTTCGTGTATCTTCTCTGCCGTCTTCATTTTTCCCCCCTATGCTGTCTATTCATTAACAGGCTATTTCCACCCACACATTGCATGTCAAAGCCTGGTTTCCACAGCCCTTGGCATAATGTGTCTTGTCTTTGTTAGCATCTGTTGAATGACAGCATAAGCCCCACAGTGTCATCAACTCTGTCCCAATTATTTTTTTGGCCACTAACAGCATCTCCACATCTGCATCACACTGATTGCATTACCATATGGTACAAGCATAACTCTGGTCATGACGTCCTGACACCTTGGCTGGTACTACATCACTGTTTCATAATCGTATTTCCGAATGACCTCTGCATGACTTCACAGTTAGACCTCTCACCTTCCACTGTAGAGACTTGGATGATGTGTTCACACTATTGTTCGGTCAACAACACTGGTCTTTCTCTTTTCATTTTCCTCACTGCTTTGCTGTCTTTGCTTCAAATCTAAATCGCCTAAGATTACATGAGAAGGAGCTAATGTTGAGCTGTTTGTCTTAACATTAGTTGTCGAGTTGTTGACACAAAGTTTAATATCTTAAAGCATCAAGTTTGTAGGTGAAAAGAAAATATCCATTCCTTATCGTCCTTTGCCAGCTTTGGTTTCAACACTAAATCTTCCCCCTATCTTCTGTGTCAAAACAAGGCTCCAAGCCCTGCCATCCTGTTCCAGGCCCTGCAAGTGGCCTTTCTTCTAAGAGCTATATTATTGTACAGTAGCAATCATCACTCTGTTTAAGAGCAGACGAGCCTCTTTGTTTCCTCCTAAGTGAAACTGTAACCCCATCAGTTTTGACTAAAGTACATTACTTCACCCCTGCCCTCTCCTCCAAGAAAAGCACTTCTATTTACAATAAGAGCCTGACCATTTGTGGTGGGTTATGGCAGTTAGGGTGACCAGTTTAGTGATAGCTTCCTTGCTTGACTAATTAAATTGTCTGTCAAAACAAATTCCCGCAAATCATCTGATGTCGCTGATGACACTCTGGTTAGGGCATTAAATTGGGCTGATATTGGCCTCTCAGTGTCCCTTGCTTGGATCATGAAGGTGAAGATGTGATTGTATTCAGTCAGCTTCACGCATGACAATCTGTGAATGAAACCTAATTTTTCAGTCCTTAACAACACACCTTCAGTCATTTCGTATGTATAAGAATTTCATGAAATGTTTGTGTCGCGTGCAAAAAGAAAAATTAAATACTGAGAAAAAAATCTTGGGGGCATGAAAGTAGTCAGCGATGTACATGAATGACATCGGCTGACTGCGACTTCAATCCAAAGACACTGGTGTCGGTTCTCGAGTAGCAGCTAGAGGACAATACGTTCAGTAGCAAAACAGCGAGGTGCCCAGAGGAGCGGTGTGAGTTGGCACAGACAGCTTTGTTTGCTTACTGTATGAGTCCATCACTTAGCCAGACTCCTCGCTCATTTCCATGTGTCCCTGGCATGTTTGGAAGGCTAAACAAACTCTCAGCTCTTACCATTGTCTTACTGTGAAAACACAACACACGTTTAAAGCCTCCCTCATGCCCTGAAACCCGCAATGAACACAGAGGGCATGTCGGGACAGCACATTCAGAGGGCCTCCGATTCATCACGGTGGCTTTACTTTGAAGGGCTGGGGATTGGGCAGGGACGGCTAACATGACAGTCTTATCCCCTTGGCCCGGAGTGGAAGTGATGTCTCTGTCAGAGATGAATCACACTAGTTCTCTAGAGGGACCTCCTGGCCTCTTTCTGAAATCATACATTATTGTGTTGCTCAGAGGTGGGCCTGCATTTAATATAGTCATGATCCCTCTTTCTAAGGTCATGGAACTTGTGAATCCATCCATGCATACATAAATAGTTTTTAAATCATGTTGGAAGGAATAACGTAGAGAAACCATACAGGATCTGACAGTTGTATGAAGCCCAATTTTAGCACAGCCAAGGCGGCTGTAAATGACTTTGTGAGCTGAGAGTAAAAAAGGGGCAATAACTCGGTGCAGCACAGACTCACAAACAGAAAGTTTTTATGAGGAGTGAACAAAAAAAAAAGTGAAAATTACATTCCTCCACTAAGAAATCAGTTCTTTTTGGGGGAATACTTACTATTTATAGGTTCAAATATTTTTAAAACTGCATTTTGACACATTATATCAGGGGTCAGAATTCTAGTTTTTGTTTTCCAAGTTTGGCATTTATACTTAGTTAGACAGACGGGCGACTGGGACTCTACCATCATTTTTTTGTATAAATTATTCTAGTAGTTTACTGTTTTTGTCTGTGTTGGATTTGTTTATTTCTGTTTTCTCTCTCAAGCCTATAATCAATGGCTGGCTCCTCTGCTTCCTTCTGCTCTCCCTTCTGGTAGTCATTGCCATTTTTCATGAAAAAGCAAATATGGCACATGGTCAACCTTGCTATCTAGCCATGCTAAATCATTTTAATTGTGCACAAGCAGGTGTACTTAGTTACGTAAACATGTTCCTTAGTCGCACTCACCCGGAACAAGCCATTTCTTCAAAGTTCAGGTCCACCCTTGATCATTATAATTGGTTTAAGACAAATTATCCTGAATATTTCTTCCTTCCTCGTGGCTTTTCTCAGATAAGTGGGATCAGTCAGACACCTTTGCTGAGAAGAACAACAAAGCTGAAAAATAGGGAAACTGGACATACGTTCAGCCAACACTTTTGGCTCTGGGGTTTGATTGATGCTGTCCTGGATGTGAAGCAACTAATTACATACACGTTTGTTACTGTAAATGGATCCCTTTTTGTCTGCTTAAACTTTTTTGAGTACATTCTAAAACCAGTGCTTCCACTTTTGCTCATGTAGAGTTTTTAATAAAGTGCTACTTTTTGAAAAGGTAAAAATGACAGAATAGCCTACAGTTACACTGTCATGGCAGACCAGTAGAATAATCCATTTAAATTAGCTTTGAACCCCCTTTCCCTCATAAGCCTGTGAAAAGGTTTTATTACAGAGAAGAAACGGTCTTCACTTTCAAGAGCATCACTGAATTGCAGAGGGATTGGCTGGTAGGGCATATTCAAATGGGATAGGTCGTGATCAGAAGGCCACATTGGCTCTTTTATGGCTACCACATTTACCCTGTCACTGCAGAGTATAGTGTTCAAAGGAGCTACTTTTCTTCATTTACTCAGTTTGCCATGCAATTATTCTTACTTCTAGGTCAAGTACTATTTTGTCACTTGTACATTCCAGTACTTGATCAAGCTTAATGCTGCCTAATTTCCCTTCCTATACGTGTCTTTGCTACTACAATGTGATTCTGGTTGTAATGAAGAGTGCACAACCATTTACTTTTGACTTAATATTTATTATGGAAAAAGTTGCCAATTTTTCTGTGTATCAATGAAGACGTGATTCATCTTCAACCCACTTCCTAGAAGAACGCACACACACAGTCAACAAACACACAGACGAGCACACGAGGACAGATTTGTGCTTGCCCTTACAACACTGATGATCCAGATGCTATGATCTTAAATAAAGATGCACACATTAGATTAAAACAGGTTACTTAGGACACGACGGACCAGAGAGTCGAGCGGGAGTCCCTCAGCTAACCATGGAGCGTTGCAGGGACATCAGTGGCAGCTTCGGCATGCACACAAGGACACAATTAGAAGACGAACGGTGGGGACAGATGAGGTCCTGTTTGACACACATCTGACACAGCACTTGCCCAAGCAGATGGCTCATGAATAAGTGAGGGAACCGGAGGTCGACAGGCAGACGGATAAACAGAGCCAGGCAACAGTGTGTGTGTTTGTGTGTGGGGGGGGGGGGGGGG
>JAVQJF010036460.1:0-14769 GCA_036023855.1 Gadopsis marmoratus
CAAGTCTAGACCAACTCTATATGTATAGACCCAACATTTCCACCATGAGCAGCACTAGGAGACAGTGGCAAGGAAACACTGCCTTTAACAGGCAGAAACCTCGAGCAGAACCAGAACCAGGTTCTGCCTCCACCGGTTGGGTAGAGAGAGAGAAAAGAGGGGGGGGGGGGGGTAGAGTGAGAGCAGGATGAAAGAGAACACACAGCAGCACAGTACAATTCCACATACAGATGTAAAGCAACGGCAGCTACAATGTTACTCAGAGATCAACAACCAAACATCATAACATCTGGTGTCACTGTAGCTTCTCCGTGTTGTTTCACTTTCTTTTATACATTTGTAAAATGATTAAACCCGGGCTCTATTTTTACAAAGGTTTTGGAACTGGTCCAGTAGATGGCTGCAGCACAATCCTTTGGGGCAACTGCACACGTGAAAAGATTGTTCACTGAAACTACTTGTTTTGATAGAGTGTAAGTGTCGAACAACATTATGTGATGGATCCATACATAGAAAGTTTTGTTAAAGAGCAAGATCCTTTTTGTTTCACTAGAAGACTCGAGTCTGCTTTGAAATCTTGCGAGAGGTTGAGTTGTTGGTGCAGTTAGACAGCGTGTGCCTGTTGTGCCTCGCCAAGGCTGCAACTCCAAAACCTTCGGTAAGTATTAGTCCTTTTTGACCACTAGGGCCCAGGTTTAAATATAAAAATGTCCCTTTAACACTGGCCTGACACTCTGGGCAAATCAGCAGGCCACTAGTGATGGATAACCGGGTCATTAACCAGACTTAGTTCACTAACTCCTGTTCAGTAAAAGGAACTACTCTTTGTCATACGTTACCTGTATGAAGAGGAGGCCCGATTGTAGGTAATAAACAACGGCTGGTTTATTAACGTCTCTTCTGGACTCACACACACTAAAAAATACAACAGGTGGCTTCTTTTGTTACTTCTTCACTTTATAGTTCAGTACAGAGCTGTTGATTACAGCAAAGTCAGACCAAGAGATAAAGATCAGAATACACAAATAAGGCTGTCAAAAGACAGGCTGTCTCCAAGGAGGTGGGGAACCTTCACCCTTCCCCCGACCCCCCCTACTTTGCAGTAGGTGAGGTGCAGAGTGCAAACAGAGAAGATTCTGCGTTGAGTTGAGCCGGTCAGGAGAATGAGTTCTAGGAAAAGATGTGCTGTTTGGACTTATTTTGTTGAAACGTCAGCAACTACAGCAAAATGCAAGAAACTTTTGTCGTATAAAGGAGGAAACACTTCAAATTTGAGAAGGCACCTCAAATCTGCACATCCAACTGTGGTGTTATCACAAGTTAAAGAAGATAGTGGAGCTGGTGACACTGCAGCAGCTGGAGGGAGCAGCACCTTTTCATCTGGACCTAAAACGTCCGCAGATGCTACATTGACCACATCAAGAGCCAGAACAGCAGCAGCACCCACCACCACCCAAGCTGCAGTTAGGCCACGGAGGCCACAACTACAAACCTCCATGGGGAGCTTTATAACAAGGCCAATGGATCCTTTGAGGCAGAGTAAACTGGATGAGGCGCTGGTCAAAATGATAGCATCTGACTTCCAGCCATTTTCTGTGGTTGAGGACAAGGGCTTCAAGACATATTCAAAGCTTTTGGACCCAACTCTCTCACAAGCTCTACTGCCTATGATGTATGACAAGGTCAAAAGTCATGTGATGGACAATCAGGTCTGCCCCTGTTGGATGTCTCACAACAGGCTGCTGGTGTAACAGAGTTATAAAGAACATTAATTCCACTTGTTGCCATGGAGGTGTGTTGGGGTAGGTTGTGGGCTCTAGGGCGCCCTCTCTCACCGGAAGTAATATATTCCGCTGGCACAGCGAAGCGTGGCCTGGTTGAGAGAGGGGTGCCCAGGTATACAGAGTGTGACTGTACGAGCCGGCAACTGACCAGCACATTATCTTTCTGTTCAGTTCTGTGCAGAATAAACGGAGTGTGACGACAGACCAGCCTTCTTCTCATTATTAAAAACAATACACAACGCAGAGTCGAAGGGGTTTGGACCAGCCAGCTAACCGAAGTGTAGTTGAGCATGGTTACACTGGACGTCAAAACATCACGTTGAAGTAAAGGAGCAAATTGCAACAGCTTTTAGCTGACTCATCATAGTGAGTGAATCATACGGGTTAAAATGATCTACAAAACCATGATGAACTAAAACATTAGTTTTCTATGCTGAGTCTAGTAGCAGTGGAGGCTCCACTCTGTCACATGTAAAATGTCTGACTTTGCTGTAATCAACAGAGACAGATGTTCCTCTAAGACCATTTTATTTAAATATAACAGTGTGGCTAAGATAATATGTTGTAAACATTACTGCATCAAATCATTAAAACAGTACATCATGAAAATTAGTATGATTTTTAAAATGTATTTTCACACTGACACAATGATCTTGGTACAAACAATACAGTGTCCTTAACTGTCCAATCCTGAGCCTGTATAGCTGTCACATGAGAACAACGAAGCTCTAGCATTATCTATGCGCATGGGCATCAAATGAACTACTTCCTCTCTGAGAGGACTCGTTCCTACTAGTTCCTTTCAAAAGAGTAGTTCAGGGAACGATTCAGTCGTGATCGACACATCACTAATGGACACCACTCTCGTATTTGTGTGGTAAGATGTGCACCTGGAGCTGGTAGCTGGCTAGCTTACGTTAGCATAAAGAGTGGAACCCGCTAGCTTTGCTCTGTTCAAAGAAACTCTAAGGCTTCATGCACACTACTATACTACGTTTCTGTTTTAAAAAGCATAACCTTTGCTACATTGACACCTACCATCACACACTTTATAACCCCTCAAATGGACTTTGACTACCAGCGGTTAATTCAACACGGATAACCAGTTACAACACTCACTCACTTATTTTTCCACCTGGTTGTCGGTCCAAGCAGAGACTTTTCTCCATTGATGCTTTTTGTTTGTAGTATTTCCTGCAACTAACTAAGCGCCCAAGCTTAGCTGCTTCCTGTTGACACTGTGAATGGTCATGTGATTAGTGTTTCAGGGGTGTAGTATGGTAGTATAGATTATATCTGAAATGGTGATAACATCCAGGGTTTTAGTGTGGATGCAGCCTAAAGCTCACTAATTAAATGATAATTAGCTGTTTCGTGGACATTTAACTTCTTGTATGGACCAATAACTTCCTGGAGTCTTCACTCTTTGACTGATCAAGAAAATGTCCAACAAATAACCTCCTGCAATTTTTAAACTTTGGTCTTTGTACTGAAAGAGCTGAAGCTAACTGTTTCCCCCTATTTTCAGTCTTTATGCTAAACTAAGCTAAGCTAACCAGTGGCTGGCTCCAACTATTTATTTACTGCACAGATGTAAGAGTGGTATCGATCTTCTCATCTAACTCTTGGCAAGAAAGAAGGCATGTTTCCCAAAATGTCGACCTTTTCCTTTTTAAGAATATTGTTGCTGCTATGTGAGAAAGTCTTTATCAAGGTAAAATGAAACCACTTGCTGCCTGGAGGGTCCAAATCACATTAATCAATCTAAAATCTGTGGTATGCTTGGACAAACAGCTGACAGTAATGTTTGCATAATTTGTTGTTAATGGGTAACACTCAGAAACACTACTATGATCTGTTACTGGCCTTAAGCAAAGGCACATGAAGGTGGTGCTTGTTTCAGATGAATAGGTCCTATGAAGGATAAGTGCTCTGCTCCCATTGACTTTAAACTTAAAGCTTCTCAGAACGGATTCGTTTTGTATTCGTGGCAGTCCAGCCAGCATGCATGCATGTCAGCAGATGTCAGTGAGTTCGTTGGGTTGGGGGGGGGCAACAAGTCTGAGTGAGATTGAAATAACAACAAAGGTTGAAGGACATGACATCATCATGATGGACGTGGCAAAAGTTAACTGCTCCTGTGTTTTATAGTTGTGGATTAACAGTAAAAAATGGACTTCTGTTTTCCAGTTGTATGCATGTTTGTACGTTGACATTGGCTTGTCGTACAGAATGCATTTTATTTTAAGCCCTCATATCTAAAAAAGAAAAAAAGCTCATTTGTTATTACCTTTCTAAAATCCCTACGTTTAAATTATCTGCTCTAAATCATTTTGGTTACTTCTAACCAGACTTCTACTCTACTTTGTACACCAAGACTCCACCTCGGCCTCATCAGTAAGAGGCTTGGTGGCGCTTCACAACATGCTACTTCTGTCCTTCCTTCTAACGGTCCAGGGTCATTATCCAAGTGCTCACATGCCAGGAAAATGTGAATTTAGGTCATTTTACATCTTCATCCACTACTTTTTTGGAAAGGGCACTTTTAAATTCACAGCAGTGTATTTGTTTTCTTTAACTTCAAGATGTAATCAATACCAATCAAATGCTTGCCTCCAATTTAGAAACTGGGATTTAAAAATTATGACAGAGAAATCTTGCATAATGATGTGATATATGAATAAATACAATTACAATTGTTTTTGCAATTGCAATTTTGAGGATTTTAGTAAATTCATATTTTTATTATTACAAGATTAAAATATTACTTCCATGAATGCCTACTTGAAGAAACCAAAGGAAATGAGTTGTACTTACCCTTTAATAGGAAAGTGCTATGCCTTTAAGAGAGCCACAGAGACATGCTGTTTTTAGGCTGAAAGCAAATGTGTGCTTGTGTTGGACTGTGGGCATCTTGTTATTAGAAGTTGCAAAAATGACGATGGACTTGTTGTGGGCCGCTCATGTGCAGAGTCCGAGGCACGTTAAAGAACCCAGCGCAGAAGAGGCAGATGTCACCCTCGACCGAAATGACAGCGGAGATTAGAGGGAGCGAGGGAGAGGCATCGCCTCCAGCCAGAGCGATTGGGGAAATTGAAGTGACACACAGAAAAAATCTGTCACCCCACAGCCACAGGAAGAGAGAGGACGGAAGTAGCTGAGAGACAGAGAAAGGCAGAAGGAAAGTTGCCCACAGCTAGAGGGGATGTGGGGCTTTGAGAAACCAACGGAGGGTCAAAGTGACTTCATCCATCACTACAGACAGCTCAGCGAGAGACAAGAGGGGGGGATGCATACTTGAGGACTTGAGGCGCTCTCTGATCACTCGTGTTATGCACAGTGTTGTGTTGCCGTTGCACCCTGGGAAGCTTCCGTTCAAACGTTGTCGGCAGGTTCAGCTGGTTTTACACAGCAGACCTTCTGTTTGTGGCTGCTGGTGGCTGTGAAGGTTCAAGTGGGGGAATGGAGAGATATGTACTCTAGAGACTGCCGGGAGTTTGTCGAAATGAAGTAACATGCAGACAGGCAGGTGTTGGATGTTGTGGTTAGGTTCATTTGTTCAGCGTTGAGATGCCTGCAGTGAAGCTGAAAAGGCATCAGCGAAGGTGGAGTTATGTGCAGTAGAATGAAAACTACACTTTTCAAACAATCTTTGAATGAATGCAACATAAAAAAAAAGGTATAGCAATGGGGGGTCGGGTAGAGAGAGAGAAAAGAGAAAAGAAAAGAGAGGGCCATCCCCCTCTTTTTTGAGATGCTATGAGATAGCATCTCAAAAAAGGAGATGATCATCTGTTATGACATAGAGCTAAAGAAATAAAATAAAATTGAATTGAAGTTCAAATCAGTGTGTTTGACAGAGAAATGCCTTCTTGAACCTGAGTCATATTGTCTTCAACTTTCACTTCATGGTGTTTATATTGTATAGATATTGTATTTCCAGCAGCCAACGTTCATTGGTGCCATTGGTATCGTTTCAATTAAAGCACCTGAAAACTTCAAATCTTCATGTTGTTCTTGACAGTGTTAAAAACTCACATGAACATAGAAGACACAAATACTAATAATCAAAGTTAAGGTTTTGGGGGGGGGGAAAGATCCTTAGGTATTATTTATTTAAAGCTAAACTAGCAAAAACCCAAAAAGTGAATCGGCTTCAATAGAACGGTGTGGGTGTGCTTTCGATCCGACCTTGCAATATTTACGCAAACAGCCCCTTTCTTGCTGAATCGTGATTGGTGACATCTTCTAACAACATTTTATAAACGGAATCGCACCCACTTCAAACCAGTGTGAAGAGCAAAGAGAAACACTCAAATACACAAATCTCTCATGCGAAATACCCAAAACTCTTCAAACTTGTGCTCGTGTTCGTGTGGGTTGCCATCACTCTGCAGGCCACCCCAGGAGTTAGCATCACCCCGGGTCCCTCGACAAGAAGCTAATATACCATTAGATTTGGGATTATTGCAGAAAATAAGCTCTGTGGCAAACAAAGGTTTCTGATACTGACACGTTTTGTTCAGCGACACAATCTTCGGGATTATACATACTGTAAGTAAAAAGCAAACACTGTGAATAGAAAGTACATAGGTACAAAATAAACAGTAGGCAGCAGATTCCTGTGTGTCAGTAAACAGTGTGAATAGTTGTTTTAGGATGAAGGAAAAGAAGCAAGACGTTCTGTCAGTAGCTGACATGAACCCTAATTTTCCACTAATAGTCTGAATAATAACCCAATCAGAAGAGCCTGACCCGAGCCGCCCGATCCAAAGGACTTTTCAGTCGGGTTGATAATCCACAGGATAAAAACAGGGAAGGATTTCTGCACATGTTGGGAACACTAGGTGACAGAAACATTAAAGTCTGTGGCTGATAAAAGGTTTTTGTTGGAGACCTTAAAAGGTTTAAGGACTAAGGACGCCTCGAATGTTACGGACATAACATTCAGTAAGTTTTTGTTTCTCAATGACCTACAGCTGCTGTGTGGCTTCATGAATTTGATGCCACCAACAATTTTGGATTGTGTGGAATTTTCCACACAATCCACAATCTGAGTCCTTGAAAACGTCTAGCATCAATCTTTGAGTAGTCAATTAAGCTGTGCGACTTTATTTGTAAAGTACCTTTCATAGACGTTAGTGTAGTTCAAAGTACTTCACATGTGATGCGCACGAAATAATAAGACATTTGAAATGTAGTATGAGCAGTGAGACAATGGAAGACTACTGCCTGCAACGTTTGAGGTTAAACGGAGACTTAAAAACAGAAAGTATACAGTGGTCAGAGTACACAAATGTATAAAAGCTATAAAAGCTGCTCCACCAGCTAAAAGGCCAGTGCTAGAAGACCTGAAGGGACATTTTATATCACACATTAAAAGCATTTTCAGACCTGTTGCCGGCTGTAGGATCATGGTGTGTCCTCTACGTCTGGTTCTCAGCAGCAAAGTCCAAGTCGAATGTAACTGATTTACGATTCTGATATTGTAGCTTCAGAGTGTGTGCTCTCGTTGACCTGCCTGCTGGAATCCCGCCCGGCTGATTCTGGGGGCCATCTTCTCTTCAATCCTTACCTCAGAGCAGCCATCCAGCCTTCAAAGCTCTGCTCCTCTTTGTGTGTGTGTGTGTGTTCATGTCTTCTTTCTTCTTACTTCTTTCTCTGTTTGTGTCTCTCCCTTTCTTTACCTCAGGGTGTCTCTACGTTTGGCTGAGGATGGTCTCCGTCCCTCCCTCTTTCTCTCTCTTTTTCACTCATCTTTCCCCTAAAGACTGCAGCGTGCTTCTCTGTAGCTCATCCATATGCGACCAAGCCAAAAGCTGAAATATGATTGGTGATATCAGTCTCAACATCTTGAATGCCAAACGAATAACTGTTTTTACTCCAAATAATCAGTACCAATTTATATTTAGTGGAAAGGCATTGAAATTGTTATGTGATTATAGGATGTTTCATATTAATATGATGACAGAAATCAGAAATTAGTCAAAATTGGTGCTTTCAGGACGTTCGTCTCAGCGAGTCAGCGCTGCTTCAAAGTTGGCACCTCTAGTATTGTTTTATTAAAATACATTTATTTCCAGTATTTTCTAATCAAATCATAGAAGAGCAGAGCCAAGTAAAAGCACAGAACATCTCATGTTAGATTCATTAATAAATCGTGAAGCAATACACACAAAGAGAAGAGTTGACAAGAATCTTAAGAATGTACTGCAGTTGATGCAATTCAACTTTTCAATTTAACTTAGTTCAGGCCTGATGTAATTCACCTGTTCAGTTTAGTTAAGTTGGTGTAACTGCTTTTCTAGGCTTTTTCATGTAGGCTGTAGTCAATTTTAGGCTTTTTTGTGTTTTTCTATATTATTGAGTTTTACCAACTTAGGATACCTGATACTTGAATACCAAGTTTAACTAATCTTAGCTAGCTAAGCTTAGCTGAAAAGTGGTTGGATCAGTTCTTACAGTTCAAGCTGATGTTTCCACGTTCACAATCTTAGTTTAGCATGTTAGCATGCTAACATTTGTTAATTAGCATGAAAGTACAGCTGAGGCTGATGGGAATGTCCTTAGTTTTCCAGTTGTTTGGTCATAAAGTGGCAGCAAGACATGACAGGTCAGAGAACAACAAAATGATTACAGTTCATCCCGTGTGCTAAATTGCATGGAAATCCTTTCAGTGGATACTGTTACATTTCATTCAAAATCATTATCAACTGAGGACCATGAATGTTTGGTACCCCTAGCATGGCTATAATACTGTATATTCCATACCATAAGACCACTCACTTTATATTTCCATTCAAACTAATTTCTTTGAATGATTACAAAACTGCATATTGTTGGAGATTAAAGAGTGGGACCTCTTGACTTAAGGTTTAGATAGTGGTGGACAAAGTGAACGTCTGCAGAGACTTAAGCTCAACCCAGAGTGTCCACATGAAGGACATTAATCGGGAGATTTAAGAAAATGTCAGCTGTGGGTTAAATGAAATGGTCAGCCATCTCAAACTGCCGTCCCTGAGAAGGATGAGTTAAGGTTTTTCCTTCTCTGCTGCAGAGTTATCTACAATGTAGATTGTAACAAGCTTGATTCAAGTTCTGCACTGCTGAAGTCACGCTGAGGAATTAGCTGTAGAAGGTCACGTCAATCTGTTTTTATTTAACCTTTATTCAATACTTGGAAAACAGTGATTGATGACACCCTGTTCTCCAGTAGTGCTGAGATCACAAAGAAACACAAACGAGAGAGACCAAAAATTGTTGTTTTCAGTCATCTTTCACAATATTAACTAAGAAATATTGGAATGTTGAATAATAGACACATTGACACATATTAACTACTTACCTTACAACAAACACTAACTACCGTATTTCCTCAAATAAAGACCTGTGGTCAAGTAAAATTGAACAAATAAAAGGCTGGCCCCCAATATAGGCTGGGGAAGAAACAAGGGTGGATAAACTCCTGGTGGCTGTTGGATTGTGTGCATGCAAAATTATAATTCCATTGCATTAATTTAATCAATTCATCAATATAATCATGCTGTTTTTAGCTCTGTTGTTCTGGATTACTGTGTATGTGCATTTTATCTCTGCCAAAATGAATGTAGTAACGTAGAAACACCAAAAGATGGCAGCAGCTACATTTCAAGTGACATATGTGAACCTTGCCAGTCAATGCATTTTCTACAAACACATTCCTGTTTCACAATAAAAGCCTTGTCAAGAAATGAAGGGTAAAGGTTTCTGTCCACTGAAACGCCAGAGAGCTTTTAAGTTGAAACTTATACAGGAAGTGTTAAGTAATTGTGTGATGCAGTAACTTTAACAGGCCAAACGGGAGTGGATCAAATCACTATTTGACCAAATCTGGTATATTTGGGTTTTGGGATAAGCAGAGCTAAATGAGATATTTGTGGTGACCAGAGAATATGTCTAAAAAAGTGACAAAGTAATTCATATTAAAGCCACCAAGGGGAGTGCTGGAACGTAAGACTGCACCAAGTTTTCATTTAGCTGAAGGGAGAAACAGGGAGACATGCAAGGACATTAAAAAGTCTATCAAGGTAACAATATTGAAAACATAAGGCTGGCGATATTCTACATTTCCTTTATTGCCAATATATCCTATGAAAAGACCAAAGACAATCCAATTCTACATTCTTTGACTTCCATACCTGTCTGGTCTATGGGCCATTGGTTCTTACTGAAAATGTAAATCTTTAAAAACATTAACATTTAAAAAAGGTTTGGCGCAGTAATTTCCTATAACAGCAGGACAGTGTAGTTTAGGCACACCGTACTCCATCAGGAATAAACTATGAATTTGTTGGGGGCTATTTTCAGACTTGGTGGGCATCAGAATGAAGGAACATGTCACCCAGTGCAACAGTGTGGTTCATTGACGTGTTTCCAATATGTTTTGGACAACAATGGAGCTCTATGGTTCAGAGGAATAAGATTTGTCAGACTCTGGGTACGCAACACATTTTTATTCCCATTCCATTTCCTTTACTGTTTCATCCTCAAAAGTGTTATTGTCCTTGACCAACTGCCCTGTGCCAAGACACATAAAACAACGTTGTTCTCAAGAGAAGAATACAAATATCATGAGACTATCAGGACAATATGAAACCTCCTTACAGGTTAATAAATCAGCTTGTGCCTGAGATACAAGGTAGGGTGTGTTGGGTAGCTTCAAGAAAAAGACAGGAAAAGCCAAAGGCAGAGAGAAAGACAATGACAAATGGGACAATGTGCTTGTAATGTACCTGTAGTGACAGAATATTCCCTTCTATTCCACCGTAATATTAACATACAGTAAACGACATACACTAACGTGCAGAACAAGGCAACACTACGTTTAACAGCAAACTTAAATAAAATATTTTCTTGTATGTGTGTATATGGGTGTGTGTGTGCGTGCATATGTGTGTGCACATACACGTGTATATGTACATGTCTGTGTATATATCTCTGTCACTGTAAATGCATATGCACATCTTTTTTTAGATTTTTAATATACTTTATATTGTGCGGAGCCTATGCAACGAAATCTTGTTCTTTATACACTTGTGCATCTTTGAATGACAATAATAAAGTCAAAGTCAAAAACCATTTAGTGACACTTGGGAATGTAACCTTTAAACTGGCTTGCTGATACATTCCAAACAGTACAAGCAAGTGGGCCAGAATCTGCTGTACATCATTATATCATTTTTTATCATATGAAATGTCTTGTCTTGCTTGTTGAAACTAATGACAGTCTTTTGTTCAAGACCAGGATCCAAAATGAGCTCTTCGGTCTATCTGCCAATGCCTGGTAAACTGAAAATAATTTACCGGCCAAAATATTTTTCTGCCACCCATAAAACTGCATTTGAAAGATATGATGTCATTAAAAACAATGACATTGCTAATTACCCATCGACTGACCTGTTTAAAGGGAACTTTAACAATGAAAATTTCAAATGCTGTTGTACGAAGACTCAACTTTTGTATCAAATTTGAATTGATATTACATCATCTCACACACACAAGGTCTCCTTCTGTGGCAGAAGACTTGTCTGTGCCACTTCTGGTTACGTTTCAAGCCGAGTCGGATTGAACCTAAACGTGGTCAATGAGGTTCTGTATTGTAGTGAAGAAGGTCTACTTCAGCCTCCCACCAGTGGTGGCTGGCCTCATTTATTTCATTCACAAACTTAGACTTTTCTTCAAGTGACAGATGCTAATTTTGGACCCTGTTCAAGAAAGTACATTTATCAGGAATAAAAGTTTGTCCCTTGCACCTCATCAGCAGACTGATTCTGAACTTTATCAGTGGACAGTTTCTTCTGATTCTGCCGTTAGATTCTTCTCCTTGCATTTAAAATCCTTGGATTCTAATCATGGACATGATGCAATCTAGTGCAACACTACCTCATAAACTACTAATTAAACCATCTGAAATATTCTCAATGAAGATTAAACATTGCATGGTTGTTGGATTTCATTGTATTTTACAGGTGTTTTGATGATCTGTTCAGCCCGTCTGTGGACTGTTTAGTATCTGACTATCAAGTGTCTGAGAGAATTGCTTTATTAATTGGATAATATGCTCTTAATTCAATTTAAACATGCAAGCACATTAGCCAGTTGTCACCAATAAACTGAATAATTAGATAATTTAATCACACCATATTTATTATCAGACTGTTGCTAACAGTCACATGATTGCGCTCAGGCTAATTCAGTCAGGGGTTTTATTTGCCAGTTTGCCCATTGCTCTGCTGTTGTAATTAGTCTGTTCTCTATGCTTTGTCCTCTCTATCCCTCTCACAAATGTGTCTCTGTCACAATTTAAAGGCCCAAAATTGGGAAGTGGGTTAGCTCTAATAATATGCTGTATGTTAACGTTCATTAAAATCATGAGCTGTGTGTTTTAAACAAACTTACTGGACTTGATTTTGGGAAAACTCCTCTTAAGTTGGCTTTCTCACCGGATCTACTTCTCTCTGCCTTGAAATTCTCAGAGGTCTTCTATAGACAAAGTTCATATCCTTAAAAGCAATAAACACGTAAACATGTGCTTAAAGGAATGTTTTGTTCCTGTGATCAGACTTAGTGGTTAACCTGCATCACACTGCAACACAGCTTGGCAGAGTCGGCCAATCAGGCAGGAACCGAGAGAGGGAGGGGGGCCAAGCAGTGATGCAGCGGGCTGCCAAGTCTAAAACAATTAAAACAGGATGGGGGCCAAGTGGGGTACAGAATCATGTTGGAAAACCCTCTTCTGGCTTCTTCTTGAGTAATATGCTATACACCGTAACTTTCAGACAGCATGGGCACCAGGGCTGGACTGGCCATCTGACACACCAGGGATTCTCCTGGTGGGCCGGCGTGCCTTTTGGCCCGACACAGCTGTCTCTTTTCACGTGACGTGGCGGCTGTGGCTGAGAGGGTAGTGTGGTCGTCCATTAACCCCAGGGTTGGTGGCTCGATCCCAGTTCCTCCTGTCCACGTGGCGAAGTGTCCCTGGGCAAGACACTGGACCCCAAGTTGGAGGCAGCGTGGCAGCTGTGTCCCCATCTGTGTGTGTGAATACATGAATTAGATAACTGTTACGGCGCTTTGGGAACGGTTGAAAAGCTACATAAGTAAGAGTCCATTTACCATAAAACAGTTAATTCTGCCCATTCACTTTTATCTTAATTGACACTGGTCTGGCCCAATCACAACTTTAAAACCCTCCCACTTTGGGCTCAGAGTGCATTTAAGCCCCGCCGACACCTGAGGGGAAATCAATTCATCGCTCTCCATTAACTTTGTATTGCCTCATGCTGCCTCCTTGACACATCTGTTGCTGTGTGGTAGGATGCACTAGCAACAGGGTAAAGAACCCAGAACTAAATGTGTTATAAGCTGCTGAACTGAAAAACTGAGCTTTAAAGAACACAAACGTAGATCCAGATGTGAGGCATCAGCAGGAAGAACGGAACACCGTGTGCAGCATTTAGCCACAGCTCAGTCAAACGTCCAAATGTCAGGTTTAAAAGCTAAAACATGAAACCCCCAACCCTAACAGGAAGAAAGGTGTGTAGTGGAATGAATCTGAATCAGAAAGCTCTGCCGTATTTTGTTTGTGTGTAACTACAGTAACTTACAGTTGGTCCTGTCTGGGAGACACCGAGTGCTACAACAACACAACAGTTCCCTCGCAGGTGACTCTTTATTACAGAGACCCAACAAGTCCACCATGAGCAGCACCACAAGGAGCCCTGCATCCTGTGAGCGCAACGCTCTAGTGGGGTAATAGGGTACTAAAATCATCATGACTCGCTGAATTTTCAATAGATTTTCAAGCAATTTTGTTTGTTACAAATGGCAGAAATGTTTTTATGAGTCAGGATACATAAATGCGGGGATTCATAGTAAAATACTTTATGTCCATAGCAGTGTAATAGTAATATTTCTATAATATTTAAGATGAATGTACCCTACGTAATGTATTATGTTCTTCTTACTGCATGTAAAGTGGCTGCCATGATGATGTCCTGTAAAAACAAATATCTAATTACAGTTAATGTAGAATAAAAGTTAAAAGATTTTGTAAATATCTGGGAGCTTACATTATAAGTCACACGTACAAAATAAAAGATATATATCAATGTTTCAGAAGGGTTGTGCAGTCACAAATTGTAATAAACCACAATTACAGTTCTGTACAACTGACAATAAAAGCACCAGGGAAATGACTGCATGTATATACAGGAGAGATGAACGAAACAAGTTTTGCACTAATAATATTAATGTACAAAAAGATTGATCATTATAATGTAAAGCATCTTACTGATATATTATTTTGATAAAAACAACTTATCTTGACCTGACATCATACTCATTATTGGGCTCTAGTGTTTTTAGCGAGTGGCACATTGGTAACATACGTTATCAGGGAATGAAAGGTTCTGTCTGATTGTGGTGGGCCGGTCTGGCCCAAAATGCCAGGGCCATTTTTTTTGCCCTTGTCCAGCCCTGATGGGCACCCTGACCGGTCTACAGCTACGGTCTGCAGCCTCATCTGCAACAACCTGATGTTCTGTGTTCTGACTCCTTTCTATCAGAACCAGCATCACTGTTTCAGCAGTTTGAGCTACAGCAGCTCTTCTGTTGGATCGGACCACACGGGCCAGACTTCGCTCCCCACGACCATCAGTGAGCCTTGTCCGCCTTTGACCCTGTCTCCGGTTCAGTGGTTTTCCTTCCTTGGACCACTCTTGGTAGGTACTGCCCCCTGCAGACCAGAACACCCCACAAGAGCTGCAGTGTTGGAGATGCTCTGACCCAGCCGTCCATCACAGTTTGGTTCCTTGTCAAAGTCGCTTACATCCTTCCTGCTTCAACACGTCAACTTGGAGGACAAGATGTTCACTTGCTGCCTCATATATCCCCCCACTGACAGCTGCCATGGTAACCAGATAACCAGTGTTCTTCACTTCACCTG